>JADDON010000517.1:0-13408 GCA_017140175.1 Fusarium staphyleae | reverse complement strand
TTAAACGCACAGCCGGCTGTGCAGGTATGAGTCGCCACGATACGGTATATTAATTAGTTAACTACCTTACCTTAGTACGTAGTTCCAGGGTCGCTTAGACGCCTCCCGTTTAAAAGCGCCGAACTTGCGGCTCTGCCACGTAACATCCACATGAAATTTAACGGACATTGACTGCAATTGTTGAAGATATCAAGACTACCTCCACATCAATTCACCAAGCGCCTACTCAACCGACGTCTCATGTTTAATTGAGACGCGTAATCGATTCCAACCATCTTCTCGAACCCTGTCAAGATGCACCACCAGAGCAAACAAAAGCAATGGTTTTCCATGCGTGCCGATTGGATGGATCGATTGTAACGCATCAGTTCCGCCTTTCGCGCCTTTCCCGCGGGCCCTGCGGGAAATGCGGGCGTCCGGTCCAAGGAACCACTCATCTACAACTTGGTCGACAGTTAATTGGCCAATCATATGTCATTTACACTGCAAAGATGTGACTGTAAAGCGACTTGGACGTCAGCTCTCCTAATTACAAACAGATACACCAGCGGTTGACATGGCATTTTCGTGCATGCATTAAATAAATAAAAAGGCACTTCGATCTATGATCAACGCAATTTCAGTTCACTCTCACACCAACAGCCAGACCATCAATTGCTTCAAATGTGCAGCCCACTCATCTGCCTTGTGGTTTCCATTCATCATGCTTGGACAAAACAAAAATATTACTAGTTTACACAACCCAGAGTCCGAGACGCCTCGGCTCTACCCAGTACACGCTGTCCTGTCCTGGTGAAGCCCCTTTCTTGTCCCTTTGTTTTGTTTCAAATATGTCATTGGCGACAGCAGAGCCCTCTCAGTCTATACACTTCAAGAGTGCCTGTTTCCCGCCGCAAAGGGCACAAAAGAGACCTGCTGATGCTGAGCAAGCTCATTACAGTCGATAGCACGCAGCTACCTGTATAATCTTCTGTCACTCTAGCAGCGCTTAGTAGTGGATGGCCTGGGCGTGGGTGGCCATGGCGGCCTCCTTGAAAGCCTCAGACAGCGTAGGGTGGGCGTGGCAGGTTCGGGCAACGTCCTCGCTGGATGCACCGTACTCAAGGGCCAGCGTGCCCTCCGCAATCAGCTCACCGGCGTTGGCACCGATGATGTGAACTCCGAGGAGGCGGTCGGTCTCGGGGTCGGCCAGCATCTTGACCATGCCGTCGGTCTCCAGGTTGGTCTTGGCTCGAGAGTTGGCGGCGAAGGGGAAGGTGCCGACTCGGTAGGGAATATTCTGGCTCTTAAGGTCCTGCTCGCTCTGGCCAACCCAGGCGACCTCAGGGTGGGTGTACATGACCGAAGGGATGGCACCGTAGTTGACATGGCCGTAGCCCTTCTTGATGTACTCGACAGCGGCGACGCCCTCCTCCTCGGCCTTGTGGGCAAGCATGGGGCCGAAGGTGCAGTCACCAACACATCGGATGTGAGGAATCTTGGTTCGGTACTCGGAGTCGATCACGACTCGGCCGCGGTCATCAGCATCAAGACCAATGTTCTCGAGACCCAGGCCTGCGGTGTAAGGGCGTCGGCCAATGGCGACGAGGACGACATCGGACTCAATCTACGCAATTGTCAGTATAGATATATATGTCAAGGACCATTCAAAAAAAACCTACAGTCTCGGGCTTGCCACCCTTGGCGGAATCAACCTCGAGCTTCACCTTGTCGCCAGTCCTCTCACCGCTGATGACCTTGGTGTTGAGCTTGAACTCTAGACCCTGCTTCTTGAGGACCTTCTGAGAGGCCTTGGCGATCTCGTTGTCCATACCGGGGCCACCAATCTGACCGAGGAATTCGACAATGGTGACCTTGGCGCCAAGTCGCGACCAGACGGAGGCCATCTCGAGACCAATGATACCACCACCAATGACAGTCATGGTCTTGGGGACCTCCTCGAGGGCGAGGGCACCGGTGCTGCTGACGATACGCTTCTCGTCAATCTCGATACCGGGGAAGGGTGTAGCCTCGGAACCGGTGGCAATGATGAAGTTCTTGGCGCGAACGCTGGTCTCGCCGCCCTCGTTGAGGTCAACCTTGACCTCGTGCTCATTGACAAAAGAGCCGGATCCCTTGATGTACTCGACGCCGTTCTTCTTGAAGAGGAACTCGATACCCTTGGTCAGGCTGCCAACCGAGGTGTCCTTGGCCTTCATGAGGTTGGCCAGGTTGAGCTTCACATCGCCGACCTCGATACCGCGGTTCTTGGTGTCGTGGAGGATCTGGTGGTAGAGGTGCGAGTTGTTGAGTAGAGATTTTGAGGGAATGCAGCCGACGTTCAGGCAAGTACCGCCGAGAGCGCCACGCTTCTCGATACAGCTCACCTAAAGAGATATGGTCAGCCCATTCTGCTCGCTAGGCCATTCGCCCGAGCACCGAGCTGGCAACTCGGATGTAGATTATTTAACCAACCTTCATGCCCATCTGGCCAGCCTTGATAGCAGCGACGTAGCCAGCCACGCCGCCACCGATGATGACGAGATCCTTCTCCTCTGTGAGAGTCGGGTCAGCAAGAGCAGTTCGGGCCTTGATCCGACGAGCTCGGAGGTAACGTACCAGACTCAGAGGCATATCCGCGGCTCCATCGTGACAGGGAGGGCGATGCGACAACGCTGGGGAGGCTAGCAAGCAAGAAGCGTGAGCATCGGTCAACGAGTGATTTTCGGGGACCCAGTAGAAGCCGGTTTTTTTGAAGTTTCTCCTGAGCCGCCGGGGCGCGCAGTAAACTTACGTAGATTTTTGGAAAGCCGGACGAGCAATGGCTCGTGATATTAAGCGACTGGAAAGCATATTGGAGGAGGTTGTGTGCAGGGAGGCGGCAATGGGAACGGGTTGTGGAGGAGGAGGAAGAGGAAAAAGTCGACCAAAGAGGCGAGGATAAGGTTGAGTGAGGTTGAGGGAGAGGATCGTTGCGGTAACAAATAGAAGCTTCGGCGGCGCGCACAGGCTCAGGCACACTCAACAGGGAGCTTCGGCAAAGGGAAGACCGCCCATCAGGTACTAACTAATGGGTATTTTGCCTGAGCAGCCGAGACCCGTAACTGACCTCTCGGTGAAGGGAGCCACTCGTAGCGCCAAAACAGCGCTGTTTACCTGCTGTAGGCCCTGTAAAACTGAGCCAACAAAAAAACCGCCCCCTGGACATATATCTCCGGCCGACATTTCTGCGCGTCCCGTGCGCCTTTGAATTCTCGTTCTCTCATGCCTGGTATTTCGGGCATTGCGTCCCAACGAATGCCGACCGGGAAACAGTCACTGTCCCCCAAATAGCTCAGTCGCCCCCCCAATGATTTGGGAAGCCATCATCGATAGAAATATTCCGGCCGCCGACCACCCGGCGTATCCCGCCACTACCCGGCCACGGAGGTTAATTGCCCTCGGGCTTGCGACGTCACTGTCCGCCGTCCACGAACGGTTCACGGAGTTTTGAGCCGCTAGGTACGGAGGAGCTGACCGAGTGGTTAACATTGATTCACCACGATTGAGTAGCCAACTAATTAATTAATAAAATCAACGCCAGGGACTATAGTGGTCATCCGTCTCTGTATTGTCTGCCCGTTGCCAATTTCACATGGCCATGGCCATGACCTGCACAAAGGCCTGCGCTTTCTCCCGAACGCCCTCGAGCTTCTTCAACTCCTTCGCCCTAACCAACTTGGTCTTCCGGATCTTCTTCCGCAGCATCCAATGAATCCCCGCTGCTAAGCCCGGCAGCTCTCGCGCCCCGCCAAACAACTTCTCCACCTTGGCATCTTCGCTTGAACCCTTGCCTCGACACTCTTTGAGGAGCGCAATCATGAACATCTGCACAAACATCGATGTCCAGTGGTTCGCTTCGGGTAGCTCTAGGGGCTTCAAGACGGCAATGCTCAGTGAGCCGTCGATCACTAGTGATGCGTAGAAGTTGGCGACGTTGCTTATGCGCCTCTCGTCCTTCATTCGCTCACCGTCCGCTGTCTCATCCTCTTCCGGCTCCTCTCCAAAAAGAGATTCTCCGAAACTTCTGAATATTCTCCACATTCGATCTTGGATTGCGAATCGGACCCGGCTGTTACTCGAACATGCTTGTCTTCCCAGCAGAGCGTAGTATGGGTTGTATTCTGCCTCGCTGCCCACGCATTGCACCAGCACCTTGGCAATCTCCAACTGGTCGTCCTTCTTGAGTCGGAGATTGACAAACTGACGATAGCCCTGCTCGTAGTTTGCTGCTGACATGAGAGCCGTAAAAATAGCAATCTGTGCTTGTCCACTGAGACCCTGCTCTCGAGCCTTCTTGGGATAGTCTGGTAGGACAAAGTCCATGTCCTCGTGATCACTCGACTCATAGTCGACATCTTCTGTTTCAGATTCCTTTCGTGCCTGTGTGAGGTTCTCAGGGACACTAGCACCTACAAGCCACCACTTGCCCCTCGTCTCTGCTCCCTCGATATCAATGAGCCCCATACCCATAGGCGCAAGACCGTCCAGTCTTCGGGATTGAGATTTGAGCTCGCCCAAGCGCTTCTTCATGCGCTGCACATGCTCTGAGGTGACGGCAGAATCCATACCCCGGGCTTTGGGCTTGAGGTTCTTGAGGTCGGTGATGGTTTCAATCATAAACTTTGTGCGAACTGAGACATTGTTGTATCCCATCTTTGACACAGACTGGTTGAGAACGCCAGAGACGTGCTTGAGTGATTGCGGGTCATCTCGTCTGAGTAACCGACCAGCCATGCGGCAGATTCGCAGAAGCAGCTCGACGTTGATCTCGGTCAGATCCACCAGGAGCTTCTCCATGTAGTCAAACATGATCTTGCAGCTGACTGCCTCAAAGACGTAGAGCTGCGACAGGAGGGTTATGATGTTGGAGGCTTCTTTCTGAATGGCTGACTCGGCATTGGTATCCTTGCTTGCCTGGTCGTACTGAACACCAAAGTCTGCCACGATACGCCGTATTAGATGCGATCCGAAGGATGATCCTATAACTCGGTAGATTGCAGCCGCAAAACCACCAGTGAGAACAAAGAACTGATCAGGCAGGCTCTCTGGCTTGCAAATCTGCGCCATGATAGCATCGGTGATTATGTCTGTCACATCACCACGGGCATTCTTCTGGTAAAGCTCTTCGACAGACTGAACGATGGAGAGGATGTTGGCCTCGGTCAGACGGTTGATCAACCCCTGGACTTGTCTTCGTAGCCGGGCTTTATGCTCTTCCTCGGTGCCCGCAGCTTTACGAAGCGAAGGCGGAACGTATTTTGTGACCGTGACTCCGGTGGTCGGCGCAACATAGGGATTCTCCCTTTTCCTTGGTTGAGCTGAGGCTTTGCTTGGGGCGTCATCGTCAAAGCCGTCAAAAGACTCGTCGTCAAAGTCACCGCCATCTTCATCGTCCTCATCTTCCGAGTCCCCTTCCAGATCCAGGTCGTCATCGTCGTCGCTTTCCTCTCGACCCTTAGAGCGACCTGCTGGTTGAGCTGTCTTCCTTCGCTTGGATGCCAACCAGTCATCGTATTCGCTCTTCCTCTTTTTGGAGTCATCTTTGTCGTCACCGCTGCTTAACTCATCAACTTCGTTCAAATCCTCCAACAAGTCGCCAAGACCGTCCTCCTTGAACGACTGAGGTAAAGACTTCCGCCCCTTCTTGATACCCAACTTTCGCTCAAACTCGTGGATTTCGGCGTCGTCCTGAGCCAGTCTTTCCTGGTCCTTTTTCGAGAGTGACTTCTTGGCACCTTTGTCTTGCATGCCATCATCGTCGTCTTCTTCTTCTTCTTCTTCCTCTTGGTCATCGTCGTCCTCTTCTTGGTCGTCATCGTCCATGAGCTCATCGCTGTCCTCATCCTCAGCTAAGGACATGTCGTCGCCATCATCCTCATCAGGCTCACCATCATCCACCTCGATTCGTTTTGAGACCTTTGGATGACGCTGATCTACCTTTGGCTTAGCGGCTTGAGCGCCATTCTGCCTTTTCTGATGGTGTGGTTGCGACCTTTGCTCAGCGGCCGCTGGTCTTGAGTAGACATGTGATCTCTTTTGCACTCGCTGGGCCTTACGCTGCTCTTTTCGTGAGAGTTGGTGGCCTGGTCGTCGTCTCTGTCCCGGGTTTCCCTGCTGCTTCTGCTCAGGCGTATCTAATCCCATGCGCTTGTACAGCTTCTGTTGAAGTTCTGGAACGGACGCCATATTGAAGGATGTTCCCCAGAAGTTTTCGAATGTGACGCGTGGTAAAATTTTAATCAGACTTGACCATCATAGCGATAAAATAACCCCTTTCAGATCTTGAGAAAATCAGTTATGAAAGCGAACTTTGAAAAGATCTGAAGAATCTCGGTCTCAAGGAAAAAAAAGTTATTCGAGGTCACTATGCCAAGTCTTCTGCATGCGCCACTACATTCAGCCACAATCTGATAGCTAACGTTAGAGTGCGCCACAGCTACCCCCCGATTTGGATGGCGGGGCACGAGGCTCGAAACTCGAATTGAACGTTGTCGCTGTCGCTCAAACATTCATCTTTCACATCATTCATTCAATAGCCGTGGCCTCAATATATTACCACCATGGCCGAATCTCACATGAGCCACGACGAGGTGAGTAGCATTCTCCATCGGGGCCCAGGTTCGCCCAAAATAGCCGCGGCTCTTGCTAACGCCTCACAGTTTTTCGCCAAGTTGAATGAGCTCTTCGACCACCGTAAAGGAAGCGATCATGGCGCCATCTACCTGAGCCAGAAGCGACGTAAGTGCTCTCCAGATCACTTCCCCCCTTGGATTAGCTGACCGCTTCTCAGTCACATACGGTCAAGACATCCCCAACCCTTCAGAAGAGGAACCCTCACCAGACATTCACCCCGGCAAGCCCCTACCAGTTATCATCCGGGCAACAAATGGCAAATCCAAGAAGGAACGCAAGAAAAAGGTGAAGCTGTCGACGCTCGTTAACCCCGAGGATCTCGAGGCCTTTTACGTGCGGTACGCGGATGTTTGCAAGTCTGGGATGACGGCTCTGAAGCCCAGAGATAGGAGCAAGAAGAAGGCAAAGGCAAAGAAGAAGAAGGCTGCAACATAGGAAGCTCCAGCTCTTCATTCAACGACTACTTCGTATCATGGCATCAAACTCGAGGGATAGAGATGGGATCCAAGGTTATGTCATTTATTAATGAATTATCATCCTGCACGATACCCGATCAAAGCACCAAACCACCGATTATTACCAAGTCCTTACAATACAAGCAGAAGTGAAGATTACATCCGACAGCATCCGAACCATCGTCCACCGACCTGTCAACTCCATCAACTCATTAAACGTGGAAGGTCATATTGAACAGAGTGACAAAGTCCTTAGTAGCAGCGGCCGCTGTTGAGCTGTCCTCGGAAGGCACCGGGAACAGCGAGGCTGGAGTGGGAGTCGGCGTTGAACAGGGCGGGGTTCTCCTCGATCTGCTTGAGAGTGAAACCTTCGCCGGTATCCTTGCCGTCCACAATGACACCGGTGCGGAAGGGACCCTTGAGGCAGCCGATGGAGCTGCGGCGCTTCTCGTCACCAACGGGGTTGGGGAAAGCAATGCTAGACACCAGGTTAGCCTCTCCATTCCATGTCAAACATATTCGTGTCCAGTGTAAAACTTACCGAGGAGGTCCGGTCTTGCCCTTGGCACCTTGGTGGATGTGAGTGGCAGTGTTGGCAGGGGACTGGTAATCGCCACGGAAGCCGAAGAGGGTGATGTTGTAGCAGATGATGTCCTCTTGGGAGTTGATGCCGAACTTGAAGATGCCCTTGCTGCCAGCCAGACCGCCGGTGAACTCGTTCTGAGGGTTCACGACCTGGTCGGGAGTGGCGGTGACATCCCAGGTAGAAGTGAAGGTGAAGGGAACGCCGGCCTTGGGCTTGAAGAGGCCGAGAATGCGCTTGTCGTGCTGCTGCTCAGCCTCGGGGACGGGAGAGGCGGTAGCGAGGGCGCTGAGGGCGATGGTGAGGAGAGAGAACTTCATTGTGAGTGTTGTGGAAAGCGATTGGTTGCTTTGAAGAGTTGAGTGAGTGAAGATAGCTTAGAAGGTGAAGGTGAAGTGAGAACTGATGCTTGTGAGGAGCACTTTCAACTTTGAGGAAGATGACTGCAGGTTTTATAGGTGATCTCAACTCACACGAAGCATCTCAACAATATCTAACTAATACTTCAACAACGTCATCGCAATCTTCTCCCAGTGCCATCATGAGCCCGCCAAGTGAAGCCTCCAATCCACAACTCTAACTGAGCCAGAACAACAATACCCCGTATCCCAAGGCCGTCAAGGCCAATAGCTCGCTGCCCAAGCACTCAACCTGCACGGGAGAGTATGATCTACCCGCCCTTTGCAGGCAAAGACAGGAACTACGCAGAAGAATGTAGCCTCCTGACTTGCCAAGAGCCTTGGTACTGGGACTAGCACATACCACAGCCACCACCGGAATCACGGTGCCAAGACGCTCTGCATGAGATAGAGAGACAGACCCATCAAGAGGTGTCTTCCCTTTGCTTGCTATACAGGCTTCAGGCTGTAAGAACAAGGCAAGGCTAGGCTAGCTAAGAGACTATGCGACCACCTCCGTCAGCCCAGATACCGGCCCCAAGCAACGCGCGTCCAACTAAACTCCAAGCTAGGAAGCAAAAAGACCGGCAGCTCTTGGGGGAGAGATAGAGCCAGTTGCGGATGCGCAAGATCCCGAGGGCGGGACAGCCACAAAGACAAGCTTATTTCGAAGCTTAAACCCAACGAGCCAGGATCCCATGCTTGCCCCGTCTCAATTGGGACGGCCGCTGTTCAAACTTGGGATTGGGACTGATTCAGGAAGAGCATCTCCCCCACCTCGGCTTTGATTCGTGAGGGTGAGGCTAACTAAGTCAAGGAGGCTCACCATCATTTCTCGGAATGGACATACATGTCGCAGCCTTGATCGTCTTGGCACATGTCGATCGTCGGGGGGCAGCGTGCACGGGAGGTAGAGCATCCGGCTTGGTACCCCGTAACTACACTCCGCAACAAGAGCCGTCTAGATTTTGCTGCATACACAAACATTAATAACAGCTTACCAAGCGTTCCTGTGGATTACCCAGGTTTCCGGGGGCATCTGGCCGGACATTTTCTGTGATCTGCCGAGCCATCTCCTGCTCAACCTGGCGCCCGTAACCATCCATAATTTGAGACCCATGTGCCCGACGTGGTTATCCCGAACCCCCAAGAATGAACAAGGCCGTGACGGCCACCAGGTTGAGTTCTCCTCTCTCAATAATACTTCTACCACGGGCCACACGACTCATAGACATCCACTTGCGCCGTGACAGGAGGCAAGTATGTCGTTGTTATCCACACCATGGGTATCACCATCACCATTCATCCTCAATGTCCTTGCTCGAGGTGCAGCAAGGCCAGGCCAGATTGCTCCTCAACGCCGGCAATCATCGTCCAGTCGTGGATGGACATGCCAACCTGTGCTCAGAGGTCCAAATGCCGTGCGCCTCGGCATGTTACGCACATATCCGCACACTTTCCTACGCTCTCCCTCTTCACCAACACCACCTGCCATCAGTCTTAAAAAACGTTCAGATGATTACTCGAAATACATTCTAGGTAGAGCCATCTGCCACCTCTAATGAGGCCTCCGGCCCGAGGTGTCATCCCTTCCATTCACATCAATCAACAGCCCTTTTTTCGTCGTTACCGCTCGCCGTGGTCCAGGCGTCCGTGGTGGGGAGAAAATCGGTGCTGATTGCTGAACCTCGTCCAGGCCATCGCCGATCCCCCTCAACATATTAAAGGCGTTCATTCATCTTCGAAGTCGAGTTCGACCACGTATTCCGTAAAGACCCCAGGTGTCGACAGCCCTCAACTTTTGCTGCCCGCGTGAAAAGAAAACTGTCAACAAGAGGGATTCGAGTATAGAAAAGCAGCGAGCAGAAAAATAATTGTCACATCCGCCGACAACAAGTAAATTCAATCGTGGTCGTTCGAGAACGTTATAGCCGCGCAAGGCTTGGTCTCAACGAGTATCACCACCTCCTCTTACATGATCTGATCCTGCGTCAAGCCGCCGTGAGGGTCCGTGTCCATGACATCGTTGCCGCCCTGGTTAAGGTACTTGACGAAGCTCAGGTTGAGAGGACGGCCACCGTACTGATAGCCTTGGAACTTGGCGATGGCGGTGTCGGCAGTTTCGGCCGAGTCGAAACGAACGACACCAGTGCCTCGAGAACGACCACTAGGCTCGTACTGGATCTCAGCCTGCTCCACCTTGCCGATAGTCGTGAAGAGCTCAATCAAGTCGTCGTTGCTGGTCGACCAAGGCAGCTACTCAAGGTTAGCAATGATGAACAAGCCAGGGCACGGTCAACCAAATTCTTACGTTGCGGACATAGATGATCTCGCTGCGGTCGGTGCCAGCAGTAGCGAAGTCAGTGAATGGGTTAGGAGGAACGGAGCTGACAGGGGGCTCAAAGCCGCCGGGGCCACCGGGACCGGGTGGGCCGCCCTGACCTCCGCCGAAACCACCTCGACCACCAAAGCCAAAGCCGCCACGGCCACCGCCGAATCCTCCGCGGCCACCAAAGCCTCCACCGAATCCTCCTCGCATACCGCCGCCATAACCGCCGCGGCCGCCAAAGCCCATACCGGGGCCACTGCCGGCATAGCGGTCCTCGCGAACCTCAAGAACTCTACCCTGCCAGTCGTAGCCGTTAAACTGCTGGATGGCGTTGCGAGCATCGTCAGGGTTTTCAAAGACGACGATTCCGGATCCCTTGGGTCGGCCATCGGGTCCAATGTGAACATCGGCACGGATCACAGCACCGTTTCGAGCTAGACCGATGTTAGACTGGGAGGCCACAGGACAGTGAAGTCAAGAGACCAGGTCACAGGTACGTACCAGCTTGTCGGAACAGGTCCTTGAGATCCTGCCACCCAACGTTGAAGGGAAGCTATATCAAGTCAACATGCATTCACGAGCTGCGCGTCAGCTGGGGAGGAACAAACGTTGGCCACGTAGATCTGTCGGCCACCACCACCAGCGCCACCGCCAGGGGGACCGCCGGGACCGCCGCCGCCAGCATAACCCGGGTTGAATCCGCCGGGCATTCCGCCGGCAAAACCGCCGCCACGGTTACCCCCAGTGGCTCCGATAAACCGAGGTTCAGCTTCACGGTCCTTGAGTTTTCGTATTAGCTTCACGTATTATCCATAGTAAAAGATATGCTTGTGGACAGGGACTGTCATGACTTACTTCACGCACGTAGACTAGTCGACCCATGAGATTCTGGTTGCTCAGTTGGGCAACAGCCTGTTGGGCTTGCTCCCGTGTAGCATATTCCACAATTCTGACAAGTGTTAGCCAAGCACAGAGCAGTCGAGCAGACAGCGAAACTTACCCGCATCCCTACAATCAACCAAGGACAGCGTCCCAACCCGTCAACCCAACCATCCATAAAGGCTAAGAGGGAAAAGAACCACAAAGGAAAGCCAACCAAAAAAAAGACTACGCGATGAAGCCCACCTTCGACATTCCGTTAGGAAGCAAGAGCACGTCGGCAAAGAGTACCTCTCCAGCTAAATGACCATCTCGTCAGTCCCACGTGTTCCACCTGCGATCCGCGGCATTGAAAGCCTCACCCTGTCTCATGAAGTCCTTGAGATGGTGCCACTTGACATCGTAGGAAAGGTTGCCGACGTAAACGCGGCGGTCCTGCTGGGAGGATTCGCGGATGTTGTTCATCATTTGTTCTCGAGCGACAGCCCTTTCTTCGTAAGATCGATGGGGAGCCTGTGCGCCGTATCCTGCACTGGGTGGTCCTCCTCCGGGGGCGCCTGTGCTAGTCATGGGAGAGCGATCACGGTTTCGGCGAAAGTCGTCTCGACTTCCTGATCGGCTACGGGGGGAGTATGAGCGACGTCGGTGGGCGCGTTCGGGGCTTCTGGAGCGTCTGCGAGGGGATCGTGACCTCTCTCGCTGGATAGCGTTAGCAGAGGCAAAGACAAGAGGCGATTCCATGCCACAGCTGTGTTGTGTTGAGATGTGGTGGGAGCTTTGCAGTGGTGAAGAGGGGTATTATGGCTGTCTCGGGTAAAGTAAGGTTGCGCGCAAAACGAGCGTGAATCACTGCCCGCGACGAGAGCCAACAGTGACTGCCAACACGTTGGCGGCGATAGGGTTCGTGAATGCAGTAGTTGAGGGCAACGAGAGCAGCAGCAGTAGCAACAGAAGCGCGTCGCGACAGCCGACCTCGGATGAGCGGAGCTTGTCGGTAGCTTGCTGGGATATTCGAGAGCAGCGATTTGGGCTCCCGTGTGAAGCGGGGAGCAAGCCAGAAGCGACCATTAAAGGCCGCGGTGCGATCGCGCGGGGGGGACGCACATGCTCGGGACGGCAAGAAAGGGTGATTGCGCAAGACAGTTTCAACAAGCAAAAGGCAGCGTGCAGATAGATAGCAGAGGTGGAGGTGGAGGGAAGCTCAAGGGGATCAGGTCTACTCACGGGTCGATAGGTATCGCCGGAATCAGCTATAGAAGGTGAGCGTTAGATTGGAAAGCCAAAGAAAGGATAAAACCTGAAGTTGAAAGACGCGCAAACGGCGAAAAGGACAAGAAAGAGGAAGAGTGATTGAAATAACGGGGAGTGAGGGTAGCTTGGGTAGAGGTAGACAGTGAGGTAGGCGGCAGCCCTGTAGTGGAGGGGTGGCAGCAGCGCGGAGTGGAACCTTGTTGCGGGAAGAGATGCAGGTAAGGGGGGGTTTTGATAATACAATAGATGGGGAGAAGCGACGCGAGCAAGAGAGAAGCGGCTGGAAGAGCTTGGTTGGAGTGGAATGGGGACTCGCTCGAGGCTGCATCAAGCAAGAGGTGGTATCACATTGATTGATGAAGACACTCCGAGGAGTGGGAATTCCCAGGCGCAAGAGGCAGACACAGCGAGACACAGCAGCAACAGGGCCGAAGCGAACGTCGAGCTCAACCAAGCTCCGTCGGGGAGACGAGAGGCAGCTTCAGGCATGGGTTGATGGTGATTTGGGGCTCAATCAGGCTCGGGAGATGATGGGCAGAGACAAGGCGCAACCGCACCAGGCGCAAACCCGCTCAGCCTCGAGAAGCCGACGGGACCTGGAGAAGAAGGATGATGGGGGCCTGTGGTTGCTAGATACCTCTCTAGGCGCAGACGCGCGTTTGTTGCCAGCACCCAGCACCGGGAGCAGCAGCAGCATCGACAACGTGGCCGGCCAGGACGGACAGAGAGGATATCGAGAATTCGAAGAGCAAATAGATGGCAACATACCCATTGTGACTGAATGTTCTGTATTGCGTGCGTAGGTACGGTCCGGACGTACAGAAAAGAACCTGCTTTTGCAGTTTTGGGGGTGGGAGGG
>JADDON010000516.1:0-64356 GCA_017140175.1 Fusarium staphyleae | reverse complement strand
TGCTGTGCGAATAGTAAGACTCGATAGGATTAGCCAAAGGTCAATCATGTGGGTTCTACGCGCAAGTGCGCCCCCAGAAGTGCATCAGAGCCGGATCGTCGTGCCGCTGGGGTTATTGGCCCCCAAATAGTGACCTCCATGCATAATACAGTATGTACGGATATCCGTCCGTACTGAATTGAAAAGATCTGGCGTCCATGTGGATGATCAAGGACTGAGAACGACAAGTGGCTAGGTGGCCAAGAAGCAAGCACCGCCGTATTGGAGTTTAACGAATTGGATTTGTTAGGTACATAACGGACAGGAGTTCTAACGTTAGCTTCTCTATGCCCTACCCTTAAAGAACCCGCCCAAACACCAGCGTAATACAGAGTACATAGAATGCGATCCGTTCATCACCGTCCTGTTTGGGCATGGAGGCTTAGACGAACTTGCATCAAAGGCTGGTTGCGTCAAAGTTCGACATCATCAGCAACTTTGCCTTTCTCCCTTGTGCGCACAGACCAAGCCATCAGTTGCTTCTAACCTTACAACTTCTGTCTTTATGACCTGGAAAGCCGTACTCCGTAGTACTCGTGCTCTAGTTACGTCTACAGCAGCATCGCCCTAGCACTCACTAACTAGTGCTAAAATGCAGTGAACATTCCGTCTTGTGCCTCCTCCCCCACACTTGACGTCGTCACGCCTCGATATCACCACCTTGAAAACCTAAAGCCTTCCATATGCACACAAACCAACACCAAACGAAATATAATCACTCTTTCATCTCTTAACATCTAGCTATTGCCTGTCCCTCCTCATGGAACCATGGACTCCGCGCCGCTTGTGAAAGCCCACGATCATGTGCGCGCCGCCGGTGTCGCTCATCATTCCTCCGAGACCATCGTCGCGATCAATGAGCACACTCAAGCCGCTGGCGAGTTTGCCAACGCCGCCAGATCAACATCAAGTATCGAAGCTCTCCGCACCTTGAAGCTCCTCGAGGAGCATCACAATAAGATCGCCGAGATTCTCAAGCGTCCAGCCGAAACCCCGCCGCAGCCCAGCGAGAGCGATCAGAACGAAAAGGCACATTCCGATCAAGCAAAAGATGGTGCCCGAGATACGCATGTGTATAAGGAGAATAAGGCCGACTCGGCCATCTCCAAGAAACTGGGTCCTCCCACCCAGCGACGATATGTTCATCGCGAAATGTCCTCGTCCATCGCCAGCAATTTGGCCAACGCTCGTGGCATTCGCTCCAAATACAGAGGACAGCCTCTTGCGCCTAGCGTATCCAACGATCAAGCTCCCGGAAACTTCGATGTGGTTATTGCTTCCCGCGGGCCCAAGGCCAAGATGCAAAACATTATCGATCATCAGCCGGGTAAGCCCACTTGGGTCCCACCGATTCCGGCACAGACAAGATCGGAGAGCTATGGCAAGAGCTCAACTTCTTCGCAAGTAGATACGGCATCTTCGGCTGCCGCCAGTGATGATGGAGGCTACGCTCGCTTCTACAACACTTTCGGAAGCCTTATCAATAAGATCTCAGCGCCTCTGGCCTTTGCTGGGCTGCCGCTGATCCAGGAGGAGACGTCCATCTCAGAGATGCCTGATTCACCTGAAACATCTCCTAAGCGGAGTCATCTCAAGGCTTCCCCCTCCAAGATCCTAGAACCCGATCTCTCCAAGATATACTCCAAGGCAACCATGCAAGCCCTCGTACGGGAAGGCCACGGGCCTAATGACTCTTTCTACGTCGTGCCAACGTCGGGACACACCATGTCTTATGCCAATATTCTGAGCTTTGCTGAAAAGGAAAAGCGACGACTTGGTGCCTCGTCTCACGGTGAACTTGGTGATGTCCCGGAAGATGAAGAGGATGACTTTGTGGATGCCCGGGAAGCTCCTATGCCCTTATCTCCGGGCGCAAAGCGTCGCATTGGTCGCGCTCGTACCGACAAGGAGCTGAACAACACAATCGAAGAACTGTACACAGAGAACAAGTCTTTGAAGGACATGCTAGATAAGCTCACCAAACGCCTGCACGCTTTTGAAGCCAGCGCCCAGACGTCAGCCATGGCCCTTGCCGAAAGCTATCGTCTTATGCGCCCCGGGTCTCCAAACGCCTCGCCGCATCTCAACAAAGCAGCCGATGAGGCGACGCGGAGGAAGAACCAGGAGATGGAGGAGCAGCTTGCGGCGGCGCTGAAACAGATGGAGCGGCTCGAGAAGGACAACCGCAAGATGCAAAAGACGTTGGATAAGTATCGCGAGAAGTGGGAGGTGCTGAAGGCAGGGGCCAAGGCTCGGAGGGAGGCACAGGGGGGCGGTGATAGTGTGGATGATGCATCCGCAGCTGCTGGGTAGGGTCTTCAGTATGTTGAGACACTGTGACGTTTACGAATTTCCACGATATATGAATGAACTTGATCTGTCCTTAATACGCATATGTTCACGCCTAAATCATGACAGATATGATGCTGTTGAGCCACACAGTTGCTTAAGAGGATATCACCGGCACACTTACTCAGTTCCACCAGAAGCTCACACTGAAGCTCACGCTCAGACTCCTCACATAATGCCACCATCCGATGGGAATCACCAAGGTATCCCCCGGCTCAAGGACACACTCCCAGTATTCAACACCCTTCAAGTCCTCCCTCATTTTGTCCACGTCCTCCTGCTTAACCCCTTGCGGCCTCTCGTCCCAACCCTCGATGACGCCCACGTCCAGTCCGCTCGTGTTGCTCATGTCGACGCCGTGCTCGGGCTCGCGGGGCCGCATCGCAGGCGAGGCGCGAGGCGGGTACAAGCGGAGATACTTTGCGCCCACGGCCTGGCAGAGCAGGTTGTGGTAGCCGTCCGTGTGAAGCGGTGTGATGGTGTGCGCGGGACCGAACCAGGCGTTGAGCTGGGGCATGTCAAGGGGCGCCTGGTTCAGTGAGGGAGTTGTTGGGTGCGGTGGGACATCGGTCCAGCAAAAGTCTGGGACGCAGATATCGTTGCGGAGGGAGGGGATTTGCTGGAAGAGGTTGTGCTGGGCGAGGTAGCCGACGGGGTTGGAATGTGCTGTTGGGTTACTGCTTGTCGTAGGATCAGGAGAGTCGACTTGGACGTATCGATCGAGGAACTCACGGAACTGGATGAGTTCCTGGCCCCAGCCCTCGTCGACATAGCTTCTTCCAACTTCAACTGGAACAAGACGCCTCCCGCCAAACGTCTTAGAGAGGAGGTACTCAGGGCTCTTCCATGGTCGGTGCGTGAGGGCAGGCCAATCCCTGATCAAATCCGTAAAGATAATCGGCCGAGGCTCACCTCCGTGGCTGTTCATGTAGTCCTCGAACTGCTCCATCGTCCAGCCAGAGTACCGCGGGCACGTCCTCTCCGGAGAGAGCTGTGGCCTCTGATATGGTTCAGTACGGGAGAAGCTCTGTTGAGGTAGCGTGTCTCGCCTTTGGCGTTTCAACGGTCGCTCAGGCTGTTGTTGTTGTTGACTTGCCGCCCAAGACCACTCGAGCAGCTGGATTGTCTTCTCAAGCCATTGCTGTCGTCCTCCCCCGCCTGCAGTGATGAGTGCCCGGTCAAGCTTCTCGATGACTGCGTCGAGGACGTCCTCTGGGAGCGAATGCGCTGAGTGCAGAGGGCCCAGGAGCAGCTGGAGGGTGTCGAGGATGAGAGCATCCGTGTAGATTTGGCGCCATATAGCCGGTAAGAGATCATAGCGATATGCGTAAAACTTGGATGAGGAGATGGAGACCAAGTCTGCTATTCTTCTCTGGAGTAACGTTAGATGCTGCTTGACGCCCTGTGCATCAGGGCTGTCGGCTGTTAAGCTCTTGTGGATCTTGATGAGTGCGTTGGCTTGTCGAGAAAGGAGCTGTATCATGGCAGCCGCAGTGGAATCCGAGCAGCCTGGTTCATTTTCAAGACTCTTGGTGTTTTCTTCCAAATGTCCCTCGGGCCCATCATCGCTGTCTTCTCGATGCGTAAGGCCATGAGCGGCATCCAAATACCTGCCGAGGAGCTCCCCATGCAGCGCTGACGCCATGTCTCGTCGACAAATGATGGGCTGCTGATTGTGCTTGATTGATTACATGGAACAGGCGCTTGTGCGGGTCATGGGCGTTGAAAGATCTAGATTCTAGTTAAGCATGACCACGCAAAGCCTTGGATATGACCCTAATTGTGCACACTCAATCCCTCCAATTCGAAGAGTCTCAAGGCCAAAGGTCCAAGTTGTCCATATTTTTCTTCTTCCAGTCAAAGCTCAAGTAAGCCACATTTGTTTGACGCAACCAAGCACGGCCTGTCTCAGGTCGCCGTAAGTGATTCTTGTTACATCTTACAAACACATATATAATAATCTTAACAAGTCCATACTCCGACGATGCCGTCCCGTCTGCCCTCGACCAGATACCCGTCTCTTACACGTACACGCTCCACGATGGCCGGTGTCTTGCCCTCCTCAGCTGCCGTGATGCCAGCACCGCAGTCCCATTGTCGTCCCTCCACCTTATCGTACACCTTGACAACATCCTCGCTTGCTGCGCTCACGATGCGCCGTGCGTCGAACATCATGCTTGTGACCGGGTTGTCGTATGCGTATGCATCGTAAATAGATCCTGTCCGCAGGTCCCAAATCTAATCGCACCTGTTAGCTCGCCCCTTTCAAAGCCAAGTTGGGTTAACTTACTCTGATGCTTCTATCGATGCTTCCCGTCACCAGATGCACATCATCAAACTGAAGGCATGTCACCGCACCCGTGTGGCCCACGAGGCTGCGATGCACTTGTCCACTTCGGAGATCCCACAGGCGCACCATGCCATCAGCAGTGCCGCACGCAAGAGCCGTCTCAAAGACCTGCAGGGCGCCGACAAAGTCTGCAGAGCTGTCCTGAGATCGGCCAGTAGGCCGCCATGTGCTCTCTGTGGTGGCCATGCTTGCAGCAGCAGCCCACATGACATCCAAAGTCTGCACGCAGCGACCCTTTTCGAGATCCCAGTGTCGGATCGTCTTATCCGCGGAGCCGGAAACCATAGTGTCCCCTCGGAAGTGAAGCGCTGTGATCTCATCGACGTGAGCCTCCAAGGAATAGAGGGGACAGTTGGCCATGCTGCCTGGGGGAGGCTCGAGGTGGTTGTCTGCTCCAAACGCGATGGCATCCTCGTCATCATCCTTTCCGAGCCCACCATGAGGATCGTAGTGCGTCTTGCTGAGATCCCAGAGCCGGATGGTCGCGTCCATGGATCCTGTTGCCAGAATATTATCCTCAACCTGCAAGGCGCGCACTGATGCAGTGTGGCCTTCTAAATACCCCATACATCGGCCTGCATTGAGATCCCAAACTCTTACTGTGTCGTCCAGAGCAGCCGTGACCATGGTACCGAATGGCGCATCGAAGTCAACCGCCGTGATGGTGTCCTTGTGCGCTCGAATCTCGCGAATGTTTGTCCCGGGCTCAAAATGCTCGTGCAGGATGGGCATCGACTTCTTGCGAAGAACCTTTTTCGTTTTACGGGGCGTGCTTCCGGTCGAGGGCGGGAGCTTTTCATAAACAGATTGCGACATAAAATCATGATCATGATCATCAGCATCACCAACGAGATCCTGCTCTTCCTTGGTTCGTGTGTTCCGGGCGATCTCTTCTGCTTCGTCGGCCAGCGTCTGGGCCTCGTCTATCTGCAACTCCATGTCGGAAACTGGTCAAGTCAGCAGGAAGTCTCCTCGGATATGTCACTAGACTAGGGCACGTACTGTCATGCTCCAGCATTGCTTCGTCTTGCTCCAGGCCAGCCAACCTGTCTAGAATGATTCTGCGCATGCCGTGGAGGTTGGCGATCTTATTATCAATCTCGCGAATCTCGTAGCTGGCCATGCTCTTGCGCGTGCCCAACAAGCCAAATTCGTGCATCATGCTGGCCTTTTCCTTCTTTAATTGTGAGAGCCGTTTGGGGCTCCCCGGCGTTTCGTCTGATTCTTCCAGCATCTTGCGGCCCCGAGTTACTCGCCGCCGGAACTTTTTGCCTTCCTCGGTCAGCTCGGGGAAGCTGGCTTGGAAGCCTTGGAAGAGCGAATAAGGGTTCTCATGGTCGGGTATGTTGGCGAGTAGCTCGTCGGGGAGGTATGTCAGCGCACGATGCTGGATCTCGTTTGTGGAGAGCTTGGAGCGCATGATATCGGTTGGCGTTGTTCTCGCCATAGAAAACATGCTTCGCTGCACAGTCGGCCGCTTCATCTGCTTGTGAACCTCGGCCATTGCGGCCTGGTAGTGGTGGGCAGTGGCTTCGGCATTGGGACCGATCAGATGGGTAGCTGTGGTAGTGACCTTGCGACCAAAAGCCTCGAGCCCCCGTGTCTACCCAAGAAGCATTGAGGTCAGCGACTTGTGCTCAAAACTGAACAATAGTCGGAGAGGGGACCGGAGGGTTAAAGGCGGCATTTGTGCATCAACATACCGAGACAATGGACTGGTCGTCGTCTCCGCCTTCATCGAAGCCATAGTGAGTTTCTTGTTCAGCCATGGCCTAGCGACTGCTGAGCGGCAGAAGCTGGAGGAAAGGAATCGATGTGTTGTTGTGGGAAGAGGTGACGCTGAGGGTCTCGGAGGAGAAGATTCAAAGATTTGGAAATATTATCATGACGCGCGCCGGGATAACCTTGGCTTCCATTTTTTGGGGGCAAAGAAAAGGCGCCGCCTGGACTTGAGCTTGAGAGCTTCTGGACCGAGGCGCTAGCCCGGTAATGCAGCGCAGCTGGCCAGCTAGCTACAGGTGTAGACTTCCCTGCAGTTGGTCCCCGCGGCTCCTCTAGCAGGCCGCTGGAATCGAACGATATGCCCTGTACGATAACTACCAGGTAACGTTAACTACCTACCTACTCCGTACTGTAGGATCCATTGCGCTCTACGGAGGTAATACCACAGTGGCTATCCGTAACGTTACGGAGTACACCCGATAGCGAAGGTCGAGCTCCTGCAACGGGAGGTTTACCCCTCCATTGTACATTGCTGAGGTGCTCCGCTTCTACTCCGTACCGTAGTCTTATCTTACCTACCCGCCCGCACATTGATTTTGAGTCAACTCCCGCTCTCGAATGCGCTTCACCTGCCTGGAACATCTTCGCCTTCTTTACTTCATCTCGTCCCCTATCTCGTCGTTTGTCTGCATCGAAAGCCTCGGAACTCGTCGTCTCCCGTCAGCTTGAACCTACCGCCACTCAATCGCCGGTGCGCAAATCGGCATGGATACCGTTATCAATATGGCCGATGCCGCACACGCACTTGATCTTGCTCGGATCCGATTTCAGCTCATGTACGGCTTACCTTACGGCATATGAGCCCAGCATGTGAAACAAGCTGATAGCAACAGTCGCCTCGAGGATACAATCACCTTTCATCTGATTGAGCGAGTGCAGTTTGCATTGAACGGTGTAAGTGGGATCCCGACAGCACCTCATGCGAACCCCTGCGCAACTGGCCCATTGCCTCAGGATGCATGACAACTCATGGTGAATACACTGACACAATCCTTGTACTAGACAATTTATGTTCCTGGCGCCCTCGACTTACCCGAAGGCAACCTGAGCTTCCTCGACTGGTACTTCCGCGAACAGGAGAAGCTACAGTCGCTCATCCGCCGCTTCGAGTCCCCTGACGAATACCCATTCTTCCCCGACGCCTTGCAGCAACCCATCCTTAAGCCTCTCAACTACCCAAAGATCCTTTACGACAACAACGTCAACGTCAACGACAAGATCAAGGAGTTCTACACTGAAAAGTTCCTCCCTGCCGTTTGCCCCGACTTCGGCCGCGAGGAGCGGGGCGAGTCCCAAGAAAACTACGGCTCGACCGCGACCTGCGACATTGCTTGTCTACAGGCTCTGTCCCGACGCATCCACTTCGGCAAGTTTGTGGCCGAGTCCAAGTTTCGGTCAGACGAGGAAAAGTACATACGCCTCATCAAGGCAGAGGATCGTAAGGGCATCGCCGAGTCCATTACCAATGCGGCCGTGGAGAAGAAGGTGCTCGAGCGCCTCCGCCTCAAGGCCTTGACGTACGGCAAGGACCCCTCAATCCCGGATGGAACTGATGGAGCAGCTAAAATCAACGTTGATGCTGTTGTGTCAATGTACGAGGACTTTGTGATCCCATTGACCAAGGAGGTGGAGGTGGAGTACTTGATGCAGAGGCTGGAACCGGCCGCCTGATGTTCATCTATTGCGGAGCACTCAAATACTCATTAACGGCCTTGACTGCCCCCGGGAACTTGTTCGCCTCGATAAGGATCATGTGTCCATGCGCTTTGACGCCCATCTCTTGGAATGCCCGTTTGCTGTCCGCCGACGATTCGTCTTCTTTTGTGTAGTTGAAGCTTCCGTACGCCACCGCGTGCTTCTGCAGCACCTCGTCCTCCACGTGGAAATAGTACGTCCCGGCCTCCTCCTTAGCCTTCTTCCGTCTCTGGCTCTCGACATCCAGCTTGGATTCGAGTTCTTGGTATGTCTTTGACAGTATCAAGTAGTGAGAGAACTCGTAGGGCTCTTTGTCTTCCACAGCTGCCTCGACCTCGTCGACGAGCATCGAGTAGAGGGGCGGTGCCAACTCCGAGGGCATGTTGATGAGGCGTTCAGAAAACACCAGCCCAATGTGCTTTCCGCCATTGATCAGGTTGGAGACGGGAGCCAGGGATGGGTTGGTCTGCGCCTTTTCAACCAAGTACTTGAGGATGTCCTTCATAGGTTCCTTCTCCTGATGCACGGCAGTGTTGAGGACCGTAAGCATAGCGTAAGCATCGGTGGCCTTGCCGTCGACTTTGATTGTCGAGCCGATGGTAGGTTGAGAGAGGACGAGGTCTGACAGAGCAGACATGTTGAAGAGGTTCGCATCGACGTCGAAGAGCTGTCGCAAAAGGGACTTTGTCCCGTGGAAGTCGACCTCAGGGTCAAAGTTGAACCACTCGAACTCGACGTTTACCATGTCAAAATCCTTACCATTGCAGTCAGTAACAGAGCGCATGCGATGAGATACCACCCGCGACATACCTCATCATCGGAGCCGTCCTCGTCCATCTTGTCGACGTCCGCGGGGGGGACCTCCTTGCCCTCTTCGCGCGTTCTCTTCTTGCCCATTATGATTGTAAAGATGTAACAACTATGTTACGTTTGGAGATAGATAAAGAGGAAGCCAAGTAGAAGAGAGCCGAGATACAATTGTTAGAGAAAGAATTGACCAGAGTCAAGTGTACAAAACATAGTTTCCTCAAAAATCCAACACCAGCGAAGCCGTCCAGAACATTTTGCGAGCCCCTCACTAGCGGCGCTGATAAGATAAGAAGGCCGTAGCTAAGTTAGCGAGCCAATGCCCGAAGCTCAGAGCCCAGTCAAGAGAGTCGGGGTGGGCTTCCCGTTCCATCTCAATACGGCTGCAGCCTGAGCCAACTTGAAGGCGCTACGCGTGGTTTATTTAATCAATCGAGTTCAATCGACGGGAGCGACCACGTCTAGTTCAAGAACCATCCAACTTAGCTTCAAAGCCGTTGGCGATTACTTCTTCTGACTCCCGCTTCTGGCAATGCTTCGCATGCGCTCCATCTGAGCTTCTAACTAGGTAGCTTCTCGCTTCTCTCTCACTGCCCACCAAGGCTATTGCTCCACCCTGGTCCCTGAACCATCCGTTCCTACCGACCGCCGACTGGAAGCGCGCAACGTCATCCCCCCAGCCTCTCTCACATTATCAGAAATTGCCCGACGAACCACAAACATCGCCAGACCCCGAGCATCATGGACTACAGCTCCACGATCCACGACGCTGATGACCCGGCTGGCGCCTCGCCTTGGGGCGGCTCACCCATGGCGTCGCCAGCGCGGAACGCTTCTTCTACCTTTAGCCCCGTCTCAGGCGACCCTCCCCCCTTTCGATACAACAATCAGTCGTCGAATGGCCTCGCGCAGGAGGAAGATGGCCCCCAGCGGCCTGGTACTGCAACTACGGCTTCCGGCACCGAGGACGGCACCGAAGCTTCCGGGACTCTAAACTCTTCCGAGCCAGGGTCAACAGCCGCGACGCCATCTGGTGAACAAGAGCGGACTCCTGCGACCAGCCAACCCCAGGGCCAACCTCCTCATCTGGCACAAGAGCAGCAGACCCAGAAGCCTGCTCACCCTCAGTATCGACTTCAGGCCAAGATCACAGGCCTCGAGCGAACTGGCAAGAAGGACCCTATTCTCAGATTTGATGTTCACGTTCGTTACTATTCTGCCCAACTTCTCTTGTCCATGGACTAACAGCTCCCAGACCAATATTCCCCGCTTCCGTACTACTCAGTTCCGCGATGTCCGTCGACTACACTCCGAGTTCATCAAGCTCGCCGATCACCTGATATCAGCGAACCCAGAGTCCCTGGTCCCTGCGGTTCCCCCGCCTCTGACCTCGGCTGGCGCAGGCACCGATGAGGATGAAGCTCGCGTCAAGGCCTTGATACAGCGATGGCTCAACTATGTTTGTAGCAACGAAGTGTTAATGCGCGATGATGAGATGGTCCTCTTCGTTGAAAGCGATTTCGGCTATAGCCCAATGGTGAAGAGGAAGCAACCAGCGACAGGCGTGCGCAGAAAGATTTTGAAGCAATTCGCTCCACCCCCCGATGATACCCCTGAGCTTGCGGATGCTCGACCAACTGTCAAGCTCTTCTACTTAGGCAGCATGGATGCTGGCCACAAGGTTGATAAGCTAGTCAAGGCGCGGAGAGGTATGCATTCCCTCAACCATGTATATGTAAAGTATGCTAATCGATTCAAGGACTTGGTCTTGCCGAAGCCGACTACGGAGCCAAGCTGACGAGTATGAATGCTCAGGAGCCTCATCCTGGTCTTGCCAATGCCTACCGAAAGCTGGGTAAAGTCGTCCAGACCGTTGGCGACTACCATGCTGCTCAGGCAACGGCAGAGGCCACGACCGTTGGCGATCCGTTTCAGTACCATTCTCAGGATGCATTCATTGTCAAGGAATCTCTTACCAACCGCCAGATCCTGATCCGGGAGTTTCTGCAAGCGCAAGAAGTCACACGCAGCAAGCTCAATGCGGCAGATCGACTCAAGGCCAGCTCGAGTGTTCGCCGCGAGAAGGTCGATGAGGCCATTACCGCTCTAGATGACGCCCGTCAGCATGAGACATACCTATACAACAAGACCAACCGCGTTACGCAAAACCTCGTCCAGGAACGTCGCAAGTGGTTCTCCAGGACCTCCGCTGATCTGCGCATGAGTATCAGGGAGTATGTGCTCCGCGAAATCGAGGCAGAGAGACGGACCCTGGCTGTGCTGGAGACGGTTCGTCCAGATGTACGTTCAATTGATGCCTCTGGCGGCCTCAGTCGTCTTGGTCGAGAGGCGCATCCTACCGTGCGTCGCTCGAGCCTTGCTGCCAGCCAGGGTCCCAAAGGTGACGCTTGGAGCGGTGTTCCGCGTCGCTCTGATGCTGCGAACCGCAGTGTGTCGGGAAGCCTTATCAGCAAGGTCTCGGAGGAAGGCGACAGCGAGGAGACGTCGGAGGCAAGCCAGGGACGTCTAGCGGGTGGTCGCACAGGTCTCAAGGGCGTGAATGAGGAGGAGGACGAGGATCGTGTGGATGCGAGGAATGCTGCGAGTCGGCTGGCAGCCAGCACGTTCTAAGTTGTCCAGACGCGAGGTGGTGGAGGGCCTGTTTATTATGTGGATGATGAACACAGGGCTTGCATCAACTTATCATTTCCCTTCGATAGCATTGTTCTGAGCCCGGTGTCATGTAAATTGTACCTTGCTTTCTTGTTGGTTGGCATTCGCATTTGCTCACATCTTACATGTATGTGTAAAAGGGGTTCGCCGCGCTGGGTTGTCTGCAACAGCCGGGCAGAACGCCGAGGTGTGTACCGAGAAACCCATGTATCTGCCGGTCAACTCCAAACCCACTGGCTCTGGCGGTGTCCTTGCTCAAGAGTCGTTTCGTTAGTTGTCAGTCATTGTGTCCGATCTCGAACTGATGGGCGGTGTAGAGGTGGGTTGTCGTGGCTGTCTGTACAGTTCTTGGCCTGGATTCCGGACGTGTAAGACCGCGGAGACGGCATCTCAAGACCTCAATCGGGCTCTGCAATAATGGACTTTGCCGTTACTATTCCTTTCTCTTGGAGAATGTCGTATTATTCACATGCCCCTCCATCTTGGGCCCAGGACGCACAGAATATAGATGAGAAGAGATAAGAGGGCATCAATCTATTGGGCGAGCTGTTGAAGGCAGGTCCAAGTAACGTTGTTTTCAGGCTTGACCGGTGAGAGATTGCAGAGAGTCACGATGTGATATTAGAAATGACCAGCCCGCCGATTCGAGCAGATGGGTAGCAATATCTGCACTTAGCATGGCGAAACCCTCATGCGGACATCTTGCCACTATAGGACGTCTGAGAGGGTTGCGCAACTCTTGGGAGAAGAGAGAAAAGAGTTAGTTAGAGCTAAGTGCTCTCAATTCAGTCATTTCTTCGACATATATAGCATCTTGTGGTTCGGGGCCACGAACCAGTCCAAAAACGAGATGGAAGGATTCTGCCAGGTCTTATTTGGTCTTATTTTAAGACGCACTCGAACGTTTGATTCGACTGCGGTACCAGTTTTTGTTTCCTCCATTCACTAAGCGATGGTGTACTCACCAAAGAGCACAAAAGTGCAAGGGGCTCATAAGCCATGTCGCATCCAATTGTATCCGGCAATGATATATACTCCACCATGCTGGGGGAGAAATACGGTAAACAGATCCGGGTCGATGCCCCGTCGTGAAGAAACCCTCACAGAAAAAGCTTTACCAACATCTGATGAAGAGCTGTTGAGGGCTAGCTCTACTCTTGGAAATATATAATCGTGTTACAAGAAGCCAGTTGTAATATCTGACAGTTGAATGTGGTCGACTGCTCTATCTCGACCTTCGAAGAGCGCCGCTCGACTGCAGTAAGCGCTGAGACTCGAGCAGAAATAGTTCCAAATTGTAATGGAAGTGGCGGTCTGATAGAGCTTGGGCTTTTGCTTACTGGTCTAAGCCAGTGTGTTTCACAATCAGTTGGCCAAGATATGCGTCGCTGATCTCTGGCCGCTCTGATCTGTAGCAGACTCTTGGATCAGCACTTGAACTTGGGAAATACATTCATTATGTAAATCGGCTCACACAAGGGTTGAATGCTCCGTAGCGGAAGTAACGGAAACACTTCTTAGTCGATAAGCTCAAAGTAAGGATCATGCCCCTTACGTTATGAACATACCTGCTCGATACATAGGCGTAACTTAGAGGTTGATATCGTCGTAGAGAGCCTGGATTAAAACACCCGAATGGTAGGGCGAGTTTAGTCCTGATCTGACAGAGCTGCCCGTACGTAACCTAGAGGTGAACTGCCAGAGCTCAGTGACTATGCCCGGGGTTCATGATCAAGTAGTGAAACTAAGGGTGCATGCGTCTCGTCATTCTGCGTCTTGGGTATTCCTGTAACCCTGTATGTTGAGCTGGGAGCGTAATGATAGCGGCTAAGTGACATACACCATGTCAAACTGGGCTTGCTGGGAAGAGCGGTCTTTCAGATTGTGTCAGCATGTGAATAGCGCCGGCACTTGGGTTGAAACGCTATGGTCAAGCTGAAATTTGAGGTAAAGGCTAATAAAACGCCAAAGTCAATCATACGTCCGCATTCTAGAAGGCCCCCCCGTCCCGAATGACTCGGGATTGCGACGTCGTTCGGAGCAGGCTTGGTCTTGGCGGGTCTCTATGTGCAAGCGTCTGGCCGTTATGCTAGACATAGGTAGATATAACCCAGAAGCATCTCAGTTTTACGGTATGGTATGACTGACATTTGGAAGACTTGGGTTAGTTTACTGCGTAGACTTCGACGGGCGTTGTTATCCATCAGACCTGTAGGGCAGCAGATCGCTAAGTTTGGAGGCCATGAAACCGAAAGCCACTTACAGATGTAATGACACCCTATCAATATTTGGCAGGGAGAACTCGCCCGAGCCTGGGGTCTTGTGGTCGGGTGGTTGACCCTATGATCCCTGTCAGCTGTATTAGGCGCGGTTTGCGTTGGGGACCGAAACGAACCTGGCTGCTTGAGACCCTTGGTACAGAGCTGTAACTACGGAGTAGTCAATGCGTTGACAGGTGGAGGCGATAAGTTAGTGTCGACCGACCATGCGAGTGAAAGAAAACTGTTAGTTACTGTTTTTCTCCACCCGCGTACCGACTCTTTAAGGTACATGAGATTGATAACAGAGCCTGATCATCATGATGGCCCTACAGGAGACAGAGACCACCGACGCAAGAATTTGGTGCATGCTTTTCGATGGATATGTGAACCGTTGATGGTAAGAGAGGAGATAGAGAGAAGAAGCCATCGCCATGACGGAGGACGGATGAATGAACTTGGAGGGGTTGGAGAATCCGACTTGGAGTTGGAGGGGCCTGGATGTGCCCCGATTGGTGATGTAGCCAGAGGAAAGCACGCTTATCGGAGACGGAAGGTGCGACTTAGACGGCGTTGAAAAATCCGCCAACGTCCCTTTCACGTTTCCTGCAGTCGTGAGCACCTCTTTGGCCACGCTTGCAGCTAAAATGATCCTTTCTGCTGCACACACAAGGGTCTTGTTACGTGTGTATCTACCTACCAACATCACGAAATCAGGCACGCCTCATTTTTCCTCCTCTTCCCTGGCAGCTCAAGAATGATCATTTCTCAAATTTATCTCCGGAGCAACGACACCGAAACTCGCAGCTTGTGACGTGCAGCTGGAGGTTGACAGTTGGTGGATAGTTGACAAGGACTCGCGAGAGACTCGTCGCCTTTCATACCCCTGCAGTCATGAATCACAGACAAGATATTGTATGTATGTATGGTATCCGCCTACGTACTCCGTACTTGGAGGAAGGAAATGGATCATCGACTCCTGGGAAGTCCGTCGTCGCTGGACAGATACACCGCGGGAGTTGTTCCCCTCAGTTCCGCTTCCTTCCAGCCATGTATCGAGACCGCTCTTTTACCTTGGGTCTGGCTTGTTTGTCTTGATCAACCCACCAGCAAATAGCTTCTCCCGCGGCCGTCCGAGCTCTTGGGTATCAGGCCAAGTAACCGAGCAGGCCCTGGCGCATTGGAGAGACCGACGAATACTTCGTGTGTACTCCGTACAACTACTTGCCCGTATCGTGCTCTCACCGCGATGTCGGGTAGAGTAGGAGGCACACCTCGGCCTGCTTGTGCATGATCCCGGTTCCTCTGGCCGCCCTCCGCAACGAAACATGCAACGGCATCTACTGGGAGGCTTGTCATCACAATTGATGATCTTGTTTCCTCCCTGGGGCGAACATCAGTCGCCATCGCCATCGCCATCGCCAAGATATCAACAGTCCTCCACCATCTGGACCATGACAGCACAACGGCTCCCGGCAGTACCCCTCCACCACCAGAACAATACTCGGTCCCTCCTGGGATTGACGCCATAATAGTTACTCGACACCAGCTGCAATTTTCCCATCCGCTAGGAGACCCTTGACGCCGCTAATAAACCCTTGATAGTGCGCCCCGCGAGCAAGCATCAGGCCCTCAGTGACGCCCCATCTGTGCATGCAAGACGCCCGCCCTTGAAACAAACTCGTTCGCAACATCCACACAGTCCACTCTCACGGTCCGGCCTCGGCCCAGGTACGCGGTGCACCGTTTTGCGCACCAGGGGCTGCCCCTCTGCATCATTGCCATCTTGTCTGGCTCTCGTGGCCCTGCAGCTAGTTGGTGAGATGGCATTGCCTAGCGGAAACCTCCTTGACCTCCGCAGATAGCTGGTTGTCCCCTGACTGGGCCACCTCTCTCGCCCAGCTCAACGTCTCCAGGCGCGGGGCCATCTTGGCGTCGGGCAGTTGCTGATGAGCACACGCCCTTGCGCTTCGTCGCTGTTCGCAAATCGGACTCCTCTGGTCAAGTTGTCCGGAGTTTGCTGGCGAGGACTGTGGCCTACTTAAGGGGTGGGGACCCTTCACGTTTTCTTTATCTCTTCATGTCCCTTGCAAGATAAATCCCAAGGTCTTCTTTGCTCATCCACCTTATCTCGACCATCCCACGTCAAAGGGGTTCCAAATCCCAGTTCAATACTTTTATTTCTCTTAACCCCAATCTGCTTTGACACCTGAAGCGCCTCCAGGAACCATCCCGGGCTACAACCCCCACGCCCTGGCCTGCTCCCACGTTCTGCTCTCTCCACCAGCCAATCCCCTTCATTGCATTTGCCCCAAAAGGCAACCGGCCAAGCCATCGACCGACTTCAAGTCTCCATTCTCTTCAACATCCCACCCTCATCCCACGCTTTGAGCGTTGCTATCGTTAGCCATGGCCCCAGCTGCTACGGGAGAGATCGCGCCAACGCATCTACCCGTCCGTTCCTTGAAGTCATCCACGATCAGTGCTTCGGTCCTGCATGGTCCACGCGATCTACGATTGGTAAGTTTCCCCGTCCAGCGACATGATTGATGATCCCCCAGCCCTACCCGAGAAGCCGACTGACATGTCTGCCACGCTAGGAAACAAGGACGATCGAAGCTCCAGGGGCCGGCGAACTGCAGATTGCTATCAAGGCCACGGGTATCTGTGGATCAGATGTTTCGTACTACAAGAAGTTTGCCAATGGCGACCTTTGTGCCTGCCATCCACTCTCTCTAGGCCATGAGTCGTCAGGTGAAGTCGTTGCTCTTGGTCCTCAGGTTAGCGGCTTCAAATTAGGCGACCGAGTCGCTCTTGAAGTTGGTGTTGCCTGTGGGGTATGTGGGATCTGTCGCAAAGGCCGGTACAACCTTTGCAAAAAGATGCGCTTCCGGAGCAGTGCTAAGAGCTATCCTCACTATCAAGGCACTCTTCAAGAGAGAATCAACCATCCAGCTGTCTGGTGTCACAAGTATGTCCTGCCCTGAAGATTTCTGACCCTCATCTCTGACTTTGACAGACTCCCCGACAATGTCTCATATGAGGCAGCAGCCCTACTTGAACCATTATCCGTGGCTATTCATGCAGTCAATCGTGCCAAACCGGAGCCAGGCTCCACTGCCCTGGTCATTGGAGCTGGCACAGTCGGTCTGTTGACTGCTGCCATGGCGCGCCAATCGGGCTGCACCTCAGTAACCATTACCGATATTGACGCGGGGCGTGTTAACCATGCCGTTAGTCGAGGATTTGCGACGCATGGATATGTGACCCCGCGATCACGATTAAACTCGTCAACCGTTTCATCTGGGTTCTCCACTCCAGAGTCAGGGGCTTTGACCCCAGCCAGCACATTCTCTGCGGCAAGCCGATTCGACTGTGTCAAATCTTTGGCCGCAGATATCCTTGCTTCTACAAACCCCTCGGATGCATTCATGCTAGATGACGATGAAGATGGAGTGGACGTTACCTTTGAATGTACCGGAAAAGAAGTGTGTATGCACACGAGTTTGTTCGCTACCAAAGCTGGCGGCAAGGTCGTCATGGTTGGCATGGGCACACCGATTCAGACTCTTCCCTTGTCGGCGGCTCACCTCCGCGAGATTGATATCCTAGGGGTGTTTCGCTACTCCAACACATACCCTACCGGTATCCGGCTCTTGTGTTCTCGAACCCGAAACGCTTCTGGCTTCAACCTACCCTCCCTGGATGACATGGTCACGCATCGCTTCAAAGGCCTCGACAAGGCGTCGCAAGCCTTTGATCTAGCGACACGAACCAGTGACGACGATGGCAACCTGGTTTTGAAGATCGTTATTGAAGCTTGAAGCTATGTTGTGACTTTAAATATTTTATGACTGATAGACCGATATATCCAGAGGTCGTGTTTTTAGTGGCCACTTTCCTCCCTAGCCATCTGAGAGAAACTTGTTTACAAAGGGAGAAAATTGGCTTGCCGGTACATTTTCTGGGATGGGGATTAGGGATGGGCTTGCTGGCGAACAATCGTTTATTAAAAACAGGCAACAAAAGCTTAAGCCACATAATTAGATAAAGCGTCAACTACAAAGTGAATATCCGTCACATTCGTGAGGCCATGTGCAGTAAAATCACTTGAGGGTTCGCACTTCGAGATCTAAGGCTTGTCTCTACAGTGGAAGCTGCCCAAAAGATGGGTTTCTATAATGCATTCGCCTTCTAATCGACTCGACTCCTAACGCCGGGCTGAAATGCTCAAGGGTCAAGGCCCAGTATGGTGACAAGCTAGCTCTGGCACTCACTTCCCCGACTTCTTTAACTATGTGAATGTAGCTGCCGCTCCCATCAGATAAGAATGTCACCGGCGCCACGAATGTTGAAGGCGGCCGGATCAAGAGTATAATCCTGGGCACCAGCACCACGGCGGTTGGAAGCCTTGGCAGACTCGACAACGTTGAACTTTTTGCCCACATCGCGGGCCTGGTTGACGCTCTGCATGATGTCGTTGAGCAGGCCGACGAGGTTGACGTCGTTGGCCTCGTGGAGCATCTCCCGTTCGAAGGAGGGCTCGTCTGAGGGGATGACAAGGCCTAGACGGCTGACAAGAGCCTGGATCTGGCGGAGGACGGTGTGAGAAGGGGTTGTGTAGTCGGCGTCCATGGTCCCCGAATCGGCAGCGTCACCGTTGACGTAGGATGGCGGGAGGCGTTCGAGATAGGTGGTGAGGAGGTGGATGCGGGATTGGAGCATCTTGATGGCGTTGGCCTTGGCGGTGAGGGCGGCGATCAGTTCGTCTTCTTCGGGTGTCAGGGCGACTTCGTCATCGTCTTTGTCGTCGGCTTCTCCCTGCGTCTGCTTCATGCGCTGCTCTTCCTGGCTCTCGACGAGCCGGCGCTTACCCTTGCCGTTTGACTCGACGGAGAGAGCCGCCTTTTCTTCCCTGGGGGCAGCGGCGGCCGCATTTCCACCTGATCCAGCGACATAGTTCATGCTGATCATCTCAGTCTCGTCGGTCTCGACCGAATAGGGCAGTTCCCTGAACTTGAGCTTGAGGGTTGGCTCTCCGTCGTCCATCTTTCTGTCTTCGCCGTCGTTGTCGGCTTTGGGGTCGTCGACCTCGTAGTTGCTCTCGTAGATGGTCAGGGGCAGTCTGCCGCCGACGGAGTGGTCGAGAACATGTTCGGGGTGGAAGCCAAGGAGGACGGCCGACTCGTTCCAGCCTTCGAGGATCTGGTTGTGGATGGGGAGGATGGTCGGCGTGGGACCAGAGGGGGGGAGAAGGGTGTACCAGCCGACAAAGTCGAGCTGCCTATCCTTGTGAACGGTGGTCACTGGAAGACATTAGCATGAGGTGAACAAAGCTGGATATGCTAATGCTGACTCTGCTCTAGCCGTGCGCTGAATCTTGTGTAGTCAAGGAGGTAACCGCCCGGTGTTTGAGGGGCCTCGATAGTATGGGCTTCGAAAGCATGCTCGATAGTGATCTCACGGCCATTCTGCTGTCCTAGCAAGGCACCGATGATGGGGCCCTGCTGTTGTCGAAGGGTGTGGCGTGTGATGTAGTCGGAGATGGTGAGGAGCACCAAGGGGTGGAGGACGGCTTGGAGCTCGGAGCTCTTTTGGCTGGAGAGGAGGGGGTTAGAGGTTGAGGCAGCCATGATAGTCTGAAGGCAGCCGTTGCTAGACTATCAGGGCTGGCGTCAGTGAGTGATGTTGGAGGTGGTGGTGGAATAATGATGCCCCGCGATTTGATGCCTGCCGCTGTGGGGTTCATCGGCGTTGGCGTTGGCGTTGACGTTGACGTTGTTGGTTCCAGCTTCACACATTCCAGTCAGGGGCCCGGGAGGAAAGTGACGTGCATGACTAATCCCCTTTGATGCGTCGTCCAGAAACGCCGGAACCAATCTCAATTTTCAGCTGCATGCGACCATGAGTTTTCCTCCTCGTCTGGAGGGTTTCACGATGGGCATGGTTCTATTTGTCGACTAACTACGGAGTACACTCTTTGTCTTTACCTCGCTGCCAGCATATATCCTCTGGGAAATCAACAAGGCCCCTGGAGGAACGATGCTGTACGGCGAGTGACTGTAGACTACGTTAGATCTAACTACCTAGCACAAACAAACGAATTGGATGGATCATGGCTGCAGATCGACCAGCAATTAGGCCGTGATTCAATCTTTCGATGTCCGTCTTTTTATGCCTACCGCTACAGAGTGAGTGGAAGCTTTTAGCACCATCCGGTCATCCATCTCATTTGACAATCTCCACCTCAATACCGTAAGGTAGGCCGGCCACTTACCCAAGCCGTCGTCCTTTATTGCTTCTTTTCCTTTCTCCTCTTCTCTTCTTCCCCTTTCGAGGCTTCATTCATCCCACATAGGCTATGAACTGATAGCTGATGCACTTTGCCCGTCTCTTGATCTCACATCTGCCTTTTCGTTGACTCTTTCTCCAACTTGCCCTACGCCTCCTTAGATCAACTCTCACTGGTTGGGGGCGTCAGGGATCCCCTCGGTAAATCTCGACCTCATCTGATCTCGATACATAGGCCCCTCTTATCTATCCTCCATATTCATTATCTGCATGATCTGGCAAGGCTGAGGCTGATATTCACATTGAAGATATTCTGTTTGTGTCGTGCCCGATCAATCTGATATCACATTCTCAGGTCCTTCGAGGCCACTCACCATTCACATCATACACTCCATCATATCATCACGACATATATCACCATGGAATCTCGCGGTGGAAAGCGTCATCACGATGGCAGCATCGATAGCGCATCGTCCGTGCCCAGCAAAAAGTACAAGCAAGCAACGTCATTTGGCTCTGATACTTCATCAAGCACAACCACCTCTGGCGGCACTATCGAGCTGCTATATCCCACATCTCAACCCCCTCTTCGCCTGAATACGCTTGTACCAGCATTCAAGAGTGTACAATACGATCGTCCTACAGCTCGATCCATATCACCTCAGCCGCCCTCACCTAGATCGCATTGACGCACTACCTTTTCTTTGACTCGCCTATGAGAAATAGCGACACACGACACAGCATTTTTATTTTTATTTTTTAAAAAGACTGGATACCACTTATAAACCACACCCTCGGACTGGAAAGAGGGCAGAATTGTTGCAGCTTTCTAGACACGGAATGATTTCCATTTGTTTTCCTTTTGCACCTTATGGGGATGAAATCGGGTTGGGATTTGGGTCATGAGCATCTCGACTTGACTTGGGCGTTTTATCTCCTGGCCGGCGTGGAAATACTCATAGAGCGAAGGCATCATGGAGACATGGTTTTTTTTTTTACATCACTAGACGGAGATCAAGGGAGGACGGACGGGACTCAAAATCACGATATGTTAGTGGTACATGTACATACAGGATATGGCATACACACCTCATTCTCTCGATTCATACAACAAGCGACGAGCCTCTCGGCGTCTCTTCGCCTTGGACACTCACTCATTATATTCACTATTTTCCATCTGCCACCACATAACATCCAGTTCCATTCTGGGCGTCCCTATCTCAAAGTTGCGCTCCCTCGTGGTACTCGCATTCTCCATGACGAGCCGCTCCACGCGCCTCATGGCGTTGCTGTCGTCCATCCTCTTGGCCGTCATGTATAGCGCCATGAGCTCGGCGTGCCGTGTCTCATAGTCGAGCCTCACCCTGCGCCTCTGCGCCTCCGGATCACATGCCGCGCACGTGTCGTCGAGGTACTGAATCTTGGTGTCGGGGGTGCATGGGCGTGAGTCCGAGGTGGTGGTACCGCAGTCTGTGGCGTAGTTGGTGAAGATGTGCCCGCAGGCCATTTCTGTCCGGATGCTGATGCACATTGTCGCGTATACGCAGGAGTACTTATGGCTGTGTGTGTAATGCTATCATCAAAGACGCCGAGGTCATGTCTTGAATCTGAGTTGCTGATGAATCGCTCTTTGGTGCGTGCAACGACGCGGATCAAAGAGCATTATCCGCCAATGGGGCTGCAATTGAGGCATAGTACTCCGTAATGCATTGGCAGAGAACCCTCCACTGATTCTGAAGAGCTTGGAAAGCTTTAGAAAGTCATCCCTTACCTTGACCTTCTTTTCACAATCGAAGGGATCCCTGTCTTCGTTAGGGCTGTGGTCGCATGATAGTCGTTGCATATTACAGCGTCTTCACCGCCAAACTACGCCTCACATTTGCGAACCAAATGTCAATCTGAATCGCGGAAAGCATGAGGCGGTAAGTGAAAGCAGAACATTGGCACTGAGCAGTAGATATCACAGAACCAAGAGTTGACTCATTTGCTACACTGACGTCACACTACACAGCTCACTCCTATCTAGTCCAAATGAAGGACGGTGTCCCATAACTTGACAATCTAAAACAACAGAGCTCCGGTCGTTCGTTTGCTTCAACTCATCTCAGCCGGTAGTAAGTGACATTAATATCAGAAATGAAGTGATAGTGCCAGGTTTGACCTCATCTTCGCTTCTAACCAAGTGTCTGTCATTTCCCCGAGATAAACTGACTTAACAATTCACAATGTTTAAACTCCACGTCAGCAGTTGACCAAGTTGCCAGGCGGTAGCGGGAGCAGAGCTATAATCTCCCAAGATATAAGATATAATTAAGATATAACCAAGATAAGTTGGCTGTTTTCTACAACGAGCACTTGGGTAGTTGGGCTACTGATGAGGCTTCACACCCATCCTACCTAAGTACCTTAGATATTTATATTGTGCCATTGACGTATTAATTAGGGCCACGTTTAGAGGGAATTCGCATCAAGGAATGCGCGTCCCTGCCCCGATCGTCGACAAAAATGAAGCAACGGGCAAGGACGAGAGGCACCGGGTCCGGAAAGAGAGCGCTAGACCCAACCAGGCAAGGCATCCACCCCTCGGGACCGAACATCGTCCTCCTTTCAACCAACAAGTCGCACCTCTTTCATCTCCATGCCTAGCTTCTGCTTGCTCAAGGACCTGCATATGAAGTTGCCTGAGCCATCTGTACTCTGTGCCCGCTCTGCATCCTATCTGCCTCCTCTGCCCGAGAGCAGAGGGCCCCCAATCGACCTGCCAGCCAGCCAAAGGCTCAGCTGTCAAGCGAAGCTCGTGGGCTCGGGCCCGAGAATCGCATCAGGGACAGGTCGGATCATCACTGCTTCCAACGAGCCTGTCACCAGCCACACGCTGTTGGACCCCGGACTCGAGTGAGTCGAGGCAAGCCTTCAGCCCTACGCCATCCTGAGGTGCTTTGGCCCAAGGCTAAAGCAACAAGACCCTCCGCCGCCACCAGGTTACGGCGTGGGCTTCACAGGACCGCACCTCATAACCTAGTTACCGGGGGTCTGTAGCATCCATCGCGTTATCCACTCACTCCCTCCCTGGTATGAGAGCGCCCGATCGATCCCTTGGAAATCCTCGCCCCAGTCAAAATGCCCGTCCCCGGCTCCTCCGTCCCCGGCTCGGCCCCGCAGCAACCCCATCCTCGCGGCCTTCATCCTCACGACTCCTCGGCCCTCAAGCTGACCCGCGGCACAAGTTGCGTCCTCTGCCAGCAGCGAAAAGTCCGTTGTGACAAGAACAAGCCTTGCGCCAATTGTGTCAAGGCCAATGTCGAGTGTAGAGTCATCCCCCCTCAGCCTCCCCGCCGCCGGAAGAAGAGGCTCCAGGAGAAGGACCTGATCGATCGGCTTAAGCGCTATGAGAGCCTGCTTGCTGAGCATGGCGTCAGGGTCGATGCCATTGGCCATGACTTGAGGCCTGACGGTCCCCCGGGCGATGATGTTGATGATCTAGAGAATGATTTCGAGGGCCTCAAGACATCCCCCGAAGCTAGCTCCTCTCCTACCGCATCTCAGGCAGAAAAGTATGTTTCCTTCACTCTTATCTCATTTCTTCTTGTTCTCCATCTAACCATATTGCAGAAATATTGGTAAAACATGGTTCTCTTTCCACAAAGAGGTATGTTCTCAGACTCATGACCACTTATCACTATTCCTAGACTTATCCGTCACAGTTTCGAGCGAGTGAGCACATGCTTCAAGACTCATCAGAAGAAGAAGACACAGGCACTCCGGCTATTCATCGTGCTTTTGACTGCATGTTTGCTGCCGATGGCTTCCCATTCATTATCGGTGGCCAGCCCGGTCCCACCACCCATCTTCATCCTTCCACCATTCACATATTCCAGCTCTGGCAGATCTACATCGACAATATCAACCCTTTACTCAAAGTCACACATGTCCCTACAGTTCAGGCGCAAATCATCGAAGCCAGCTCCGGCATCGATAAAGCGCCAAGTAATATTGAGGCTCTCATGTTTGCCATATACCTCATGGCCATCACGTCTCTAGGAGAATCAGAAGTTCAAACTCGATTCAACGAACCAAAACAAGATTTACTGGCTAAATATCACTCTGCTACTCAACAGGCCCTTATCAAAGCCGGGTTCATGCGTGTCAATGACCCCATTACCTTGCAGGCATTTATACTCTACCTTGTGAGCATCCCTGAGACATCCATATCCGAGAGTATCGTGATAACCTTTCTAGTTTGCTGTCCGATGGTTTGTCGACCCTCGCCAAGTATTCTGCCTTCTAGGCCTCGCTGTCCGTATCGCTCAGCGGATGGGCCTTCACAGAGATCCCGCACAGTTCGGACTGCCTCCTTTCGAGGTTGAGCAGCGTCGCCGTCTTTGGTGGACCCTTGTTGCATACGATCGTCGATTGGGAGAAATGTCTGGGTCAACCGTCACAGCTCTGTCCAGCGGTGGTGACTGCAAGCTTCCACTGAACGTCAACGACTCGGACTTGCATATCGACGGCAAAGAGCTACCAACACCCCATTCTGGACCGACAGAGATGCTCTTTGCTCTTACTCGTGTTGAACTCGCCATGGCTGTTGCAAGCGACAGCAACCGAGATAGCTATAAAATGAAAAACCCAGACAAAAGCCCCGCGGTAACACCAGGCGCTCGGTATACTTCAACCATCCACCTCGTTGGCCAGGACGGGCCGGCCTATACCCTTGACGGCTACTGCGCGCATATTGAGGGCACATATCTTACTCAATGCGATCCCAAAATCCCCCTCCACTTCTTCACACTCACCATGACCCGTCAGGCCCTCTGCAAGATGCGCGTTATCGAATTTCTTGTTCGTATGAACAATTCTGATCCTATACCGCTCAGGGAGATTGAACGAGACAACCTCTTCCTTCAGGCTACGCAAATGATCGAGTACGACAACGTCGTTCAGTCTTCTGAATCTCTCCGGTCCTTCAAGTGGTACTCGATGCATCACTTTCCTTTCCCCGCCTATATGTTCCTCGTCCAAGAGTTGCGCCATCGAGTCACTGGCCCAATGGTCGAGCGTGCCTGGGAAGCCATCGCCTACAACCACCAGCTCCGTGGTCTACTCAACAACCACCACAGCCCTATGCATATCACATTTGGAGGCCACTTCATAAAGGCATGGGATGCACATGAGGCTGCCCTTGTCGCTGCCGGAAGAAAAGTCGAGCCACCCAGCTTCCTTGGTCCTTTGCGGGAGCGTGCCGATGCCCGACGCCGTGCAAGGGCAGATAACCGCCCCGGCCCTGGACTCTCACAGCCGCAGGTCGGAGTCCCGCGCTCCCAGGCTGACACGCCTTCCTCTAATTTCAATTCCAGCGTTGAGCCCGTTGCCGCGAGTGCCATGGGCGGCGTCCCCCAACGGACCGATTCGGGCTCTGTAGCATCTAGCGATGAACCTGGCGAAATGGACTGGTCTTATCTCATGTCAGGCTACAACGACACTGTCAGCTACCCTCCCATGGGCGGGTTTGGGAGTTTCAGCGAAGGTTTCGGCGGTGGCCCCCCCATGGGTGGAGACGGCATGGGTGGTATGGGGAATCCCTTAGGAGGCAATCTGTTTGGCAGCTAGACGATACGCTTGTTCACAAGTCATGTGGCACGATACGCGAACTACAGTATGTTTGTTTGCTTCCGGAGTGCGCAGTGGGGGCAGAACGTGGTAGTCTGGTCGGGATGGCAGGAGAGCCTTTTTATTGGGACGGCGCTGCTCGACGAGGTTCTTAATGGATCGAGACATGGGAGCAAGCAGTTACCGACGTCTTTTGATACCCAGCAGGCTGGGAGTACAGGTTGTCTGAAAGACAAATATATACCATACTTGGATTAGAGCCCGATGTTGCCGAGACATTCTTCGTACATAACTTTGAAATATGGAATTGAATAGGACAGAACCCAGCTCAGATTTCCCTCAGTGGCCTGATGCATTTTGTGTCAAATACAAGATGTTTGATTGACGCTGGCGTGAGGCTCAAGGGATTGGGCGGTCGGAATTGTCGCTGCTCACTTGCTCCTATTACGAAGAATGTCTGATTACTGCCCGGATGGGAGGCTCCTTGACCCTCATCATGCAGATAGATATGCGCTCATCCTTCCTCTGAGACATGATATATACCTAGGTTTATTATGCAAAAGACGGCTCCGGATGTCGTCTCGTATAGTTGAAAAGTGCCGGACCCCACCCGCACACTAACGGCATAGTTAACTGTCCGTCTCCATCAATAACCCCGCCACTTTCAACAATTACCCCATCACCAGACACAACCATTTACATAGTCAGAGACAAACCTTCATGCTGCCTTTCCCCAGTTGGACGGTACCGAGTCATCAAGGCCTGATCGTCAGTGCATCAATGTGACAGGTCATTGCGAGGGACCAAATGTTTGTCGCATGTCGCATTGATACTGCGTTGGAGCGTCATGCGAAGCAACCCTACACCCATGTCACCCCCGTCGCCAAGACCAAGTAGTCCGGCGTCTCGCTGGGTCGTCAGAGTCCAGAGTTGCACAACTCCAGTAGAGGCGCGAGCATGCAGATGCGGCGTGCACGCTCGAACTTATTGGATCAGGCTTCAAGCAAAGATCCACAGGCATGGCTAACGCTATTTGACCGAAGCTGTTCTCCTGGAGCTCCCCACGCCTTGCTAGGATAATGGCTTCTGCGCCCAGCAATCGACCCAGTCCAGTTGTGCGTGAATGCGGGGGTCGTTGAATGCGTCAAAGACGCTTTGCCCAAGCTCATCTGCTTCTTCGTTGGAGAGCCCCATGGCATCAGGTCGCGCCAGCATGGCCGTGATCCAATCCAAGGTGATGTTCTGAGCGAAGATACCCATCTCTCGCATCTTGGCTTCGTGATGCCATCGTCCGATAGGAGTGTACGAGTGTCTCTCCTTGACGTTGACGAAACCGATCTGATTAAGTGTCTGGACCATTTGACAGGGAAAGCGCAAATTCCATCCGTAGACGTTGGTGAAAGGGCCCTCAACGAGGCGGTAGAACTTGTTCATAGGGTGTTCATCACCTGCTGTGCCGTCGACTGAGAAGACAAATGGGATGACTTCGTGTATTTCGACCCAGCCACCGGGCTTCAAGTTTCTACCGCATGTGTTAGCTTCTGTTATGCTCAGAGAGGCAGCCAGCCCGGAGTCTTACTCAAAGGCCCTTTCTAACAGTTGCCGTGGCTTGCGCAGAGTCTGCAGAAGAGCTCTAACGTGTATCAGGTCTGCATGAGCGTAAATGTTTGTCCATGGGCGATTCTCGTCTTCGAGGTCTTCGACACGGAATTCGACATTGGGCGGCGTCCAATGAGGTTGAATTGGCGAGAGGTCAGTCCCAATGACACGTGCGCTGGGGAAGTTCTCGGCCACTGAGATAGAATTAGATAACAGCTACTCCGTAGTTTGTAACAGCGCTCGCTGGGAGGAAACAGGGAAAGAACAGACCATCTTGCGCCCACATGCCCACGCCAGTACCAAGGTCGACAATCTTTTGCGGACTGTCTCCGATTGGGGCCAGGTAGAGCTTGCCGTCCAAGAGATAGTCCAGATACAGCTTGTGCTTCAGACCCTCACGAACCTGCTCGGCATCGTCGTTGGGCAAACCGTAGCGGCCGCGAAGAAAGCCTTGATATCGTCTGGCAGGTCAGCAAGATGGCATGGATTTAGGCCTGTCAAAAGCGACGAACCTTCCATGCTCGTACGAGTAAAGTTCCCTGGTCTTGACTGATGTGAACTCTGAGGTTGCTATTGACTCTCCATAGTCCGAAGTTGGGTCCTGCTCAGGATCGTTGGGTTCCATAGCTTGAGAGCCTCTGCACTGGTTCCCTGTGCAGGGAGTGAATGTGCTCGAGAAGAGACAATTGTAGTAGGAGGGGGGCGAGGGCGACGAGAATACATGGGCACACAGCTAGTCCAATGTGTGTGTGAGAGAGATGATAGGCGGTGGGCCGTAGGTATATGCCGGTGGCAGATAGCAGGTAAGTAGCAAGATGATCCCAAGGGAAGGGTTCTGGAGGGGTGAGATGCCCAAACAGGCGGGACGTTGTCTAACTTAACCAAGCCCTGGACTGAACGGAAGACCCAGCAAGCCGGGCCGTGTGGAGAGGGACTGGCGAGCCAATTGGGTACCAGGCGCGGCGAGGGACTGCTTCCAGAAGGACGAAAGGGAGGGTAGAGTACATTACAGTACAGTACGGAGTACAGCGCCTGGTGATGTGATGTTGGCGAACAAAGGTGGCACTGCTGTGGATTGGTTTCCTCAGCCCAGATCACATGCCCCAACCCGTCGGGTCAAGCCCAAACTCTTGACCTGGCTGTGACGTGGTCGAACGAGTGAGGGCGAAATGCACCGTAATGGATCAGAGGATTAACTACACCGACGAGATGGAGGGAGGGGGGGACCGCCTTGGGGGCCTGGGAGTTGACCCCTCACTCATGAGCCGCTAACTAATCCATGCGGAGCATGTTGAGTCTGGGACTTGTTTGTAACCAGTTCTGATGGTAACGTTATGTATGGAGTACTCCGTATCTTGGCTATCATCATGTAACCAGCAGGCCAGTTCCCCGTGCTGCAGGCCGCTTAGCTGCCGTGTCTCGCAGCCTACTTAGCCAGGTTACCAGGCCTTTGTAACTCATCAACTCCCGTCCGTATCTGAACCACCGTGCGCACCAACAGACCCGAACCGTCTGGTCGGTAATGGGCTCAATCATGGTTGGCCATGTCTTTCTTGTAAGCCGTTGCTTGGGCTTCCACGAGAATAACCCTGTCGGAACATCCCTGGAAGTCGAGTCGATAGCGGTCAACAAGGTTCCTTGGTTGCGTCGTTGGTGGTATGTACATGGGATGGGTAAGGTAGCACTCCGTACTGTGGGCTGCCATGGAGGTCTCGGTTCGTCCCTCCTGAACGGTATTAGTGAGAGGTCCCTAAAGTTTGTTGGCTTCAGCGCTGACAACCGCTGGCCTCTCTCCTTTTGGAAGGAGGGGCAACGGTTGCCGTAAGTTAGCCGCTTCATTTGTCAAAGTGGGAAGGCGCGTCATGGCCCATCCCGTCTCAAGTCTCAAGCGCGTCGCCAAAAACACGTCTCACGGGCTTGGAAATTGAATGTGGCCCATGCAACTTAGTTACGCTCGAGAGATCCAATACCATGGTCTACGCCTTCAGCTTTTACTTTCCTTATTCCAATTAGATCTTCAAACCTCTTATTTTATCGCCCCATGTCCTCCTTATAATCCATTTCCACGACTATCTCTTCCGCCCTGAGCATATACTTTACGCGCCCAAACGCGTCTCGACTTCGACTTCACCCTTAGTCTTCTTCCCCCCCGATCGACGCCCCATTCAACGCATCATCCATGAAACTTACGAAATACGAGCATAGCGACCGCGCCGCTTGTCAATTGCAGCAGCCATGTATCTTCCTCGGTCTTTAATATCGAAGCTATATATCCACCTCCAGCAAACTCGACACCCACTCTCCCCGCCCGTCCTCGTCCTCGTCGCCCTTGAACCAGATGCCCTTTGCGCGTGCAGGATCCTTACAAGGTTGCTGAAGCATGACTACATTCCCCACAAGATCCAGCCTGTGGCTGGATACACCGACCTCGAAAAGGCTGGCCGGGAGCTGGTGGTACCCATGATGGAGTCCCAGGGCGGCAGTGGTGGTGTCGTTGTCTGTCTAGGCGTGGGAGGTATGGTCGACCTGGGTCCTCTCCTCGGACTCGAGTCAGATGGTGAAGAGGCGCCTTACAGCGGTGTAGAGGTTTGGGTTATGGATGCTCACCGACCTTGGAACCTGGGAAATGTATTTGGCGGCTTTCCCCTGGATCCTGCGACAGAGGTGTCCTCCTCATACCAGTCAAGAAGCCCTGCAGGAGTTGATGGTGGTAAAATCTCCAGAGGATTCAAGCCAGGCAAGGGAGGTATAGTTGTCTTTGATGACGGCGACGTCGAGGAAGATATGGGAGCTGAACGAGACGCGTATCTCGCTTTGGTCGATATGCCAGATATAGACGATTACGACCAAGACTTGGGAGACAGCGACGAAGACGAGGACGAAGACGCTGCAGCAAATGACAGCCAATTGCAAGAACCGGCACACGCAGGACAAAAAAGAAAAAGCTGGTCAGACACAGATGAGGATAATTTGAGTGATGACGATAGACCCCGTCAACGGCGGAGGAGTAACTCGGTATGTTCATCAAAGTCACACGGTTTACGCGGTAGCCACTGACCAATATACAGTCGAACTCTTTACCACAGTCGCCTCGGCGCCCGCAGCAGAGAGGCCTTATATCTCTTCGAGAACCCGCAGCCGGCTTGTCGAGCGACCCAGTTGAACCCCCATCTGGCGCTCAGCCACCAGCAGCCCCGTCAGCGCGCATACTTCGAAGACGACTTCTACGAATGCGACGAGAGAAAGAAGCCGTTCTGCATCAATACTACAGAGTCGGCTCCTCCTTCTCCGAACCCCTGTCATCCATGATGTACTCTCTTGCTTCCGAGCTTGGCAGGGATGATAACGATCTGCTTTGGCTCACTATAGTTGGCGTTACATCTATGGAACTCTATGGTCGCTCATCAGCAGGTACTGCTGCCCCTGTCAGACAAAGTGATAAGAGCAATCCTGCTGGATGGCTCGGGGTACGGGGATCGAGGATACGGCAGCTGCTCCGCGATGAAGTCAGACGGTTGAACCCACCAGAAATCACAAACGGACGAGTTGCCGTGGAGAATACGGGTGTCATTCCTACAACAGCAAGGAATCCGGAGGATACTGGAATCCGGCTCTCTCCCGAACCTAGGTTCTTGCTCATTCGCCACTGGAGTCTCTACGACAGTATGTTACACTCTCCTTATCTGTTTTCCCGCCTCAAGACCTGGAGCGAGACGGGAATCAAGCGGCTCCATAAGCTGCTGGCCAAGATGGGAGTCAGTCTTGCTCAATGCAGGCAGAGCTATACGCATATGGACATGATGTTGAAGCGTGAGTTGAGAGCCAAGCTCTTGAAATATGGCTCCCTCTATAACCTGGACGAAATGGTACCGTCCGTCGATACAGATGGAAAAGACCGGGCAGGCGCCAAAGATGGATGGGGGTTTGTCCGAAGCTGGGGCTGGCGAGCGACGCTGAGTGCCCAAGATGTTGGCGTCGTCATTGGCGCACTACTCGAAGTTGGCAAGCATGCCCACGCGGCCGACACAGCGCCAGCGTCAAGCCAGATATTGAGAGAGATCGAGGAGGAAGCTGAATTCACGGCTCAGGGGCAAGAATGGGTCGGGCGGTTCTGGGCGGCGTATGACGCGCTTGAGGAGTAAGTCAACCATGCCCACGACAACACGGGAGTTGCCAACTGACAGCGGCAACAGTATCGATGCTTTAAAGGCAGGGCTTCCTACAGCTCAATTTCTCCATCGCGCTATCTACCGGACCGGAACCTCTCTCATCAATAAAAAGCAGATCAAGCACCTCCGCGCATTCCGCATGTGTGTGGTCAAGGACGGACCCGACGTATCGGTCTTTACCCATCCCGCAGCACTTACTAAGCTCTCCCTCTGGATCGGAGAGGCTCTCGCCGAACAGGAGAGGGAAGCTCACGGAAAGCTGTCTCACGGTGGCCGGGGTACGCCTCTGGTTGTGGCCAGTCTCAACGAGAAGAGGGGCGTGTATGTTGTTGTGGGAACTGGCGGTGGAGGCGGCCCAGACACGACATTTCTCGACAGGGAGGCTGCTAAGCGGCGAAAAGACGAGAGAGAAGCAAAGCTCAAGAAGAAGGAGGAGTCACGGCTTGCAAAGCAAAAGGTCCGAGAAGAGAAACGGGCAGCGCGGCAAGATGCTGGCGACGATGAAGATGATCTGGAAACAGAATCAGAGGCCTCGGACAGCTCTGACTCGGACGAGTCGGATGATGAGGACATTGAGCATGAGAAAGGTTACGGCCTCAACAAGTTTGGTAGTGCGTTCCAGGAGGTTGTCTCTGAAACGAACACACGCGTGCGCATTGACAGTTTTGAGCATTGCGTGGTCGAAGTCAAGAAGGAAGACCTGGGAGGGTTCCTCGAGAGTCTCAGCATGAAGGTTGTTGTAGGCTGAGGAGCTCATTATATGACGCCAGGTCGGATCTCATGTTTCGGTGCCTTTGGGTTGTCGTCGAGTTAGGTGTAAGCGGGAGGGATTACCAGTTCTCAGGATTTGTCGAGTTGGGTTGGAATGGAGTAATGAGGGCATTATGAATTGGGCAGATTAACATGCATGGGCGGAACTATAGTTAAAGATACCTTGAATTGAAGATGAAACATTGATCATGTTATATCTTGGCGGGAATATATCTAGAGTCTTACTAAACGTACAGTATTAGATTACTAGATATATAGCATATATAACCTTCTATTATTAGATAGTATTATATAATTAATACTATACTAGTAGCTACCTAGACTTTCTATTATTCTATAGCTTATATTAGCTAATAATTAGCTAATAGTCTAGAATTTTAATATTCTATAATTATTAACTTAGCTAGCTATATATCTATAACTTAATTCCCTGACTTATTAGGTTGCTAGGCTTAGGTATTAAGCCTCTATTATTTTCTTTTATTGATAATTTTATTAGGCTATTTTAATCCCCTATATAGGTGCTATAATATCACTCTTTAATAGCTAAGTTTTAAAGCCACGAGGCAATCTGGGTGCGAATAGCAGCCTCTGTAATGTCGGAGCAAGGGGGACACTTACTCCTTGCCACTACAGCTCACAGCCACGATGCCTCCTTTTGTTTGAACGGGAAAAGGGACATAGTCCTACGAGGGGATCGCATTGTTTGATGCCGATGTAACTAATTAGGAAAGACCAAAGAATTCAACGGCGGCGGCCTCTTTGGGAAAAAAGCGCCCACAAGAGCATGGCTATCCAGGGGCTGAAGCGTCATGATGCAAAGACTGGCAAATGTCGACGAATGAGGCTGTGCCAGCGACAACCGAGCTTGGTCAAAGGTTTGCCAGATAAGGTGAGACGCCAATCAAAGCTGGCGGGCCAGTTAACAGGGCGCAGCAGAGCTTAATGTCGATAGAGTCGTCGGTTCGGCCTTGGCAAAGACGGATACTGGTGCATTTCGGTTCTGGTGCCTCGGTGCCCTCTCTCGGACGGTCATGTAACTAGGTATGACAGACAGCCCTTGAGAAGCGGCCAGGGATTGATTGCCTTGGTATTGCAGGGGAGAAGAGAGAGGGATTGGTGGATGTGACGTGGATGTGAAGTGGACAAGGGCCGGCACGTTGATGACTAATGGAAACGTTCTGGTCCGGCACAGCCACACTCGATGCTGGTCATGGGGCTTGCGCGTGCTTCAGATCGCTCTGATAGGTGACGGGAAGGTTACCAGAAAGAGCCAGTTGGTGTTGAAAGAGGCAAGTGATTGGCCCTTGTTGAGCTAGTGGCCGGTCGCTCATGGCGTGCAGCACCAGACAGATTTGAGGATACATATCCAAATGCAGTATGTGAGTATCTAGGCCTCGAGTACTCTGTATTATTATCGTGATTACAATATCAAGGCCTCGCATCCCTCGAGTCGAGTCGGATTCGTCATCAAGAGCCTCCGACCCGAGCATGTACACGAGGCCACCTCACCTAACGTTAGTACGTTACCTACCTAGGAGCTAGGTACTAAGCAAAGTCCGACGGACAGCGATAGCGGGCGGGGGGTCGTCTCGGGCCCTATCGACCCCGCCCCCACTATTGCGGCGCATCCAATCCCAGTGGCCTGGAAGCACTGAAGACTGCTGGACGAGTGCGCTGGAGGTCCCTCTCCATTCCCTTTCAACCTCCACTGGAGCCGCCTCTGCCCCCAGATCTCACATCCAACTTTGCCATCCTTTCTCTTCCTCCTCCAACCTGGAAGCATCCAATCCCCCTTCCATCTAGCGGCCTCCACTCTACGACATAATCGACGACTGTCGCCCGAGCTCCCTATTCAGCTGCTTCACTTCCTCCTCCTCTAATATTATCGACTCCTACTACTTTGTACTGCCTCTTGACGATCGCGATCTCACCCTGCGTCTTGTCCTTATCCCGCCCGCACGTCAAACGACCTTGAGCGCTCGCAGCCTCTCGCCCCTCACCTCACTCCAAACGCCGCTTCCATTCGGTTCCGCAACCCCGTCGACTAATAGACGACCTTACGACCGACGGCAAACAACGCCTCAAAGCAAGACATTGGGCTGGACTCGTCGCAATCTCGACGCCCCGTCCCTATAGTCCCTCGTTTTCCGTGCGACCCAGACTCCCGGGACGTCTTTAATCTCTAGACGGTTGCGCAATTAGCGCTTGCTATCCTAACACACGCCGACACAAAAGATAATCCTCGGGCGCCATGGGCAAATCGTGAGTGCATCATCCGTCTCGTCTTGCTACATTCTGCATCGTGTTGCTGCACAACCAATTTTTGGCCACCATGACGTGCGTTACTCGTGAACCATGGGCCTCAACAGGCGCGGGCGCATTTGCAAACTCCGGATCCCCGCGGGACGTGGCACCGACGTCATTGTACCCTCGATCACTCTGATCACCATGATAAGCTTAGAATACTGACAAGCATTGTACCTATCTAGACAGTCTAAGCTGTCGCAAGATCAGCTTCTCGAGCTTCAAAAGTCGACTCACTTTGATAAGAAGGAGCTGCAGCAATGGTACAAGGGTGAGTCTTGTTGTCCCTGCGGCCTCCAAAAGGCACAACGGTTGCCTAACACCGCCTCCAGGTTTCCTCAAGGACTGTCCTTCGGGCACGCTCACCAAGGAGGAGTTCCAAAAGATCTACCGACAATTCTTTCCATTTGGGGATCCAAGCTCATTCGCTGATTATGTATTCAACGTATTCGATAGCGACAAGTCCGGCACTATTGACTTCAAGGAGTTCATCTGCGCGCTGAGTGTTACTAGCAGGGGCAAGATGGAAGATAAACTGGACTGGGCTTTCCAGCTGTACGACATTGATGGCGACGGAAAGATCAGCTATGATGAAATGCTCAAGATTGTTGAGGCTATCTACAAAATGGTGAGTGCTACTGCTCGAACATTGCTGTCAAAACCGCGAGCCGCGGCTATGCACTTTGGCAGACAGCGTCGACAAGCCTGCTAACACCGACAGGTTGGCTCCATGGTCAAGCTCCCTGAAGACGAAGATACCCCCGAGAAGCGAGTAAAGAAGATCTTCCGCATGATGGACAAGGACGAGAACGGCAGCCTAGATATGGCAGAGTTTAAGGAAGGCAGCAAACGGGACGAGACCATTGTTTCGGCGCTATCTCTCTATGACGGGCTGGTGTAGGTGGCAGAGCCAACCCACCCGTTCAGAAACCGAAGCAGAAGCAGCATGAAAAGGAGGGCTGATGGGATGCCATGCCTTGGCTAGGAGTGTGAGGAGCTTGTGTCTTTTGCGTTGCTTGGTTACTCCCACGGGCACGTCCTCTTTTCCATGAGGGTCTTGGAGAGGGTCTATGATTATGGAATAAACTGCTTTGTGTCTTAATGAGGTCATGGGAAGGGTCTCCTTGTGAAGTGAAAGGGATGTCACTATCACGTGGCTATTAATGAGTGTATGTTGTGACAAACAGCCTGCGCTGGTAGATAATAAACGAGACGATAGGAACAGGACCCACCCTGTTCACTAAGCTCTCACATCTCTACCTTAACTATTATCTCATCCTCAAAACGGCCTTGATCCTGCTACACATTCTTATTTCCCGTCAAATATTTCACCCGGATTCAAGGCTGCGTACATGTCAACTCTTTTTGGTTCCCTATACTCATGATGGATTCCATCAGGAATCTTGTAGCTCTATTGGAGCCCGAGGTTGAAGACCCGGAAGAAGGTATATTGATCTCTCACAATCTGCGATGCAAGTCATCAACACAACGCAAGGGTTATTAATCCCTGGCCTCTACAACAGAGACCTTTCTCCTCTACTCTCAGCCTATCCCCTCTCTCAACCTCGGCTTCGTCGACCCTCGTGCTGCCTCAGTAGACGTCTCTGTTGCAGGCAAGGACTTCACCATCCACCAGTCTCCCGCCGTCCTCTCGTCGTCCCGCGCCGGCGGCACAACCGGAGCAGGTTAGGACCCATGTTTCTCTGAGCCCTCTCCCATCCCTGCAGGGTTAAACTCGACCTCTTACAAGTGTCCAAACACCCCTAGTCCTCTGGAAGATAGCACCCAGCTTCGCCTCGTGGCTCGCCTCGCCCTCCAACCCGCTCTTCACGTCTTCGGTCCTTGGGAACCCGTCCATCCTCGAGCTCGGCTGCGGCATCTCTCCCCTCGGCGCCCTCGCCCTTGCCCCGCGCGTGGCCCGCTACGTCCTTACCGACCAGCCCTACATACAGCGGCTCCTCCAGCGCAACATTGACGAGAACCTCGCTTCGGCTCTGGGCTCCGGTAGGAAGCGCGGCCGTCACCCGCCACAGCAGCCCAGTATTCGCTTCACCCCGTTGGACTGGGAGACGGATCAAGTGTCTCCGTCTCTCACCGGCTCAGACGAGGTGCACAGCTTCGACGCCGTCGTTGCCTGCGACTGCGTCTTCAACTACGCCCTCGTGGCCCCCTTTGTCCAGGCATGTGTTGATACGTGCCGTCTTCGCAACAGCGATCCAGCCTTTGCGCGTTCTGACGAGAGGCGGCCTTCTGTCTGCGTCATTGGTCAGCAACTCCGTAACGATGAGGTCTTCCAGTCGTGGCTTGAGACGTTCCACGCTTCCTTCCGAGTGTGGAGAGTCCCAGATGATTCGCTTCCCGAAGAGCTGCAGTCTACGGCCGGGTTTGTGGTGCATGTTGGTGTCCTTCGGGACGAGGTGAGGTAGGCATGGCCGTCACTAACATGATCTATATCGAAATCCTTCACGCAACGGAACAAGTTTTTGTTTATGAGATAGTGTAGCACTTTTCAAGGCTTGCAGCGCCAATGGCGTCCTCCAGATTCGTTGACCTGAGCCAAATTTGCGTCGAGTCTTCATATCTCAGCTAGAAACATCACATAGATGGTATATTTATACCAAAATACTGGTACTTTTGCTCCACGGGGCGGACAGTGCCGGCATCCCTTCATCACCCACCGCCAGCCCAAGGAAATCCCATAAAAACAATTTGCTAATAATGATATACCGGTTGCCCAGTCCAGTTCGCCGTCAAGACATTCATAAAATTGTTACCCCCCACTGATCAGTATCACCAGTCAAGGGGCTCCTTTTTCTCCTCACCACGATTTGTTTTAGGGACCGGCGCAGCCTTAACGGCCAGCTTCCCGCCCTTGCCAGGTCGCCTCAGATAGCCAGTACCGTCGAGCCAGGGCGTGTTGGCAGTCATTTGCCGCTCGAACTCGGCAATCTTGTCGTCCTGTTGCATTGTCAGGCCAATATCGTCAAGGCCATTGATCAAGCAGTGCTTGCGGAACTCCTCTACATCAAAGGAGCAGATGGTCTCGCCGGCAGCGTTCTTGATAAGCTGGTTAGGCAGGTCGATCTCAACGTCCCGGCCGGCGCGGGCCTCGGTGGCGATAGCATCGAGGTGGGGCTTGTTCTCGATCCTGATGGGCAGCATGCCGTTCTTGAAGGTATTGTTGAAGAAGATATCGGCAAAGGACGGGGCAATCACACACTTGATGCCAAAGTCGAGGAGGGCCCAGGGGGCGTGCTCTCGGGAGCTACCGCAGCCAAAGTTGGGCCCAGTCACCACAAGGATCTTGGATCTTCGCCAGGGGTCCTGGTTCAGGACGAAGTCGGGTTTCTCGGAGCCGTCGGGGTTGAATCGCAGTTCGTAGAAAGCAGCAGAGCCCAGACCTGTCCGTTTGATGGTCTTGAGGAACTGCTTGGGGATAATGGCGTCGGTATCAACGTTGGCCCTATCCAGGGGAGCGGCAATGCCCTTCCAGATGGTGAATTTGGGCAAACCAGCTGAGCCGTTCTCGGCAACCAGGGTGTTGGTGTGAGGTTGAGAGTCCTGGGGCTGATCTCCGATAATCTCCCGCTCCTCGGAATCTTCCTTGGTGCGCTCATCAACGTGAGGTTCCTCGGCGGGCATGACACGTGCCTTGAAGGTGGAGGTGTGGGTGTAGTCGGATAGCTTGCGAACGTCGGTGAGCTTGCCCACAATGCCGGCAGCAGCGGCCATAACGGGGGACATCAAGTGGGTTCGGCTGCCAGCGCCCTGGCGGCCTTCAAAGTTTCGGTTGGACGTACTAGCACATCGCTCCTGGGGGGCCAATATATCAGGGTTCATGCCCAGGCACATGCTGCATCCAGCTTCTCGCCACTCGAAGCCAGCATCGATGAAGATCTGATCGAGGCCCTCCTCCTCAGCCTGAGTCTTGACCAGTCCGGATCCAGGAACAACCATGGCGCGCTTGATGTTGGCAGCTACCTTCTTACCCTTGACAACGTTGGCAGCAGCCCGTAGATCCTCAATTCGCGAGTTGGTGCAGGAGCCAATGAAGACCTTGTCGACAGGGATATCCTCCATAGGAGTACCGGCAGTCAAGCCCATGTAATCGAGCATTCGGCGGCCAGATGCCTTCTTCTCCTCGGTTGCGAAGGTCTCAGGATCCGGGACAGTGCCAGTGATGGGAACCACATCCTCGGGACTGGTTCCCCAAGTGAGAGTTGGGACAATGTCCTTGCCGTCGATGAAGACATCAATGTCGTACTTGGCACCAGGGTCAGACTGGAGAGACTTCCAGTAGGCAACGGCCTTATTCCAGGTCTCGGAACCGTACTTAGGGGCCAGGGGACGGCCCTTGAGGTACTCAAAGGTAATCTCGTCAGGTGCGATCATACCGGCACGAGCGCCACCCTCGATAGACATGTTGCAAATTGACATGCGAGCCTCGACACTCAGCCCGCGGATGACAGAGCCACAGAACTCAATGACAGCCCCGGTACCTCCAGCAGTGCCGATCTTGCCGATGGCGTGCAGAACAACGTCTTTTGAGCTAACACCAGGAGCCAACTCGCCATCAACCTGTATCCTCATGTTCTTGCTGCGCTTGGTGATGAGGCACTGAGTGGCCAGCACGTGCTCGACTTCACTGGTACCGATGCCGAAGGCAAGGGCACCAAAGGCACCGTGTGTTGAGGTGTGGCTGTCACCGCAAACGACGGTGGTACCGGGGAGGGTGAAACCCTGCTCAGGGCCAATAACATGAACAATGCCCTGTCGCTTATCGCTCAGGCCAAAATATGTAACGCCAAAGTCCTTGACGTTCTCCTCGAGAGCGACACACTGGGTTCGCGAATCGTCCTCCTCGATGAAGGAGGCGATGTCCTTCAGGGCCTTGCGAGAAGAGGTGGGCACATTCTAAAGCGTTGAAGGTCAGTCGAGTCTCTACATGGATTGAGGCATCGGTGAAACATACGTGATCAGTAGTAGCCAGAGTGCAGTCTGGTCGTCGCACTTTTCGGCCAGCGTTCTTGAGGCCCTCGAAAGCTTGCTGTTGAGCTTCTGTTAGCGAATGTCGCGGGGGCCCATGTCGATCTGGCGGAGGGGGAGGGGGCTGGACTTACTGGTGATGTCACCTCGTGGACCAGATGTCGGTCTAAGCGAACAATTTCTGTCAGGTCCACGATACCAAACATGATGAAACAGCGCAGGTTACTTACCAATGTAGAGGAGGACTGTGCCATCGAGTTTTTGGTCGACGATGTGCGCCGACAGCACCTTGTCGTACAAGGTCTGGGGGTTACCCACGGGAGCAGGCATTGTGAGCGATTGGGAGTTGAGCAGTGCGTGAGGGAGAAGAGGGAGAAAATCCTAGTGACGTGCGTGAAGAAGCAGTCGCGGCGTGTGGGGTTCAGCGTGGGAGAGGAAGGAGGAGGATGACCGTCCACTCGAGGAGATTTCGTATCAATAACAACAACAACAGTACCAGTACCAGTAACAGTAACAGTAACAGCAACAGTATTAGCCCCTCTAAAGGAAAAGACGAATCAGACTGGAATGAGTCGAGAAGGAAACAAGAAGCGGCCCCCTGAGGTTTATCAACAATTTTTCCAGTGCGGCCGCCGCCCCCTCCTCCAAGCTTCATCAAAACAGGGTGCTTCTCGACAAAGAGGCGCCGATGATCGGAGGGGTCCGTTTGCGGCCGTCAGCATTCCGAGCTCACCAAGAGGCCAGACAGACGCCAGCGCGGGGTAGCCCCACACCTTGCTCCTGCACTGATTGCTAAGGCAAGGGCCGTCATTGGCCTCGTCTCCGGTCTTGCCGGCCGATCACCACTTTTTCAACCTCCGATACCAGCTTCACTCTCCAAAATAGCCCAACAGCACAGACTGATTAGCCTGGCTCATTAGCCATCGATTGACCCTCAGCTTCCATTACGAGCTCCTATATCGCTCTACCCAACGTTACGTCCTGGAACCCACAGTATTACCTCACCAAAGGCCCTGCAGTTCATACTCACTCTAGTAGTAGTTGTTAACAATACTCGCTCTGTACTCCGTAAACTTTGTGTTAACTACTAACGTTACTTAGGTAGGCATGTACCTTCCCTCCTCCCGTAGTCGCCGAGCCCAGATACCCCCGGACCCGCCATCGGCAGCACGCCTGCGACATCGAGACCAATGCCCCGCCACCACCTCTCGTCGCCGGCACCGGCCGCTTCCCGAGTCTCCGCCCGGCCGTTGGCCTAGCCTCCGGTCATCGTCCGCCGAAATTTGGCAATCACCTCATCAACCACATATGCCCACTCCTCACCGTTGCACCTCATTGTCATGGCTGTAAGTTCCATAACCCATATAAAGCCCACCAACATGCCCATCACCAGAGGGTATGCCAGACACAGACTCGCCAAGTCTTTCCAGTTGCTCTTTTCACGAGCCCAATACTCTGATTTCCTATCAAAAACAGGCTGCACCATTGCCCAATAAAACCGTAAAATCCACACGAAGCCTTCCTTGGTGGCCTGCGACACCTCTTTGACAGCAGCCCATAGTCTTTGGTTTCGATCCCCTGGACCCCTGTTACTGGAAGGATCTGCGATGCCGTCTTCGGCGTTGAGACGAGTGGGAAAACTGCCCGGAACATGCACCCCTAACGTTAAATCCATTGTCTGATTGCTGGTTTCCGCACGGTACTTCACCCTCCGCGTAAGAGTCCATCCGACCATCCTGCCGACCTCGCTGCTCTGAAGTAAGGCGTTTCTCGTTTCCTTCTCCAGGTTCGCCATGGATGTGAATGTTGACATATTGCTGTTGTTGCGTACATGTTGGGCTGCGGATACCTCTGGCTTCGCTACAGGGATCCCGTTGAAGGCATCCATCTCGAGTCGCCCCGCTGTGACTTCTGGCAAATTCATCGACATAGTACCGGGTGCTTGAATCTCTGTCGCAGATACCCATCTCGGCAATGTACTCGGACCACGGTTCTTCTGGGAATCCTCCAAACTGTCGGGTGTCGTACCTAGGCCTTGTAGGCTGTGGCTCACTCGCTTCGACGGGCGCTTTTGGAGAGGACCCGAGTCTAGTGGGCGTATGCTCCGTGCTGTCTTGTGGTGGAATTTTGACATTGTCTGGACGCAACCAGTAGTGATGGTGGTGGGTATGAATGCACACGCCTCCTTGACCTCGCTGCACCTGTTCGTGATGTCCCGTAGGGCGTCCTGCGCCCAAATCTGATTGCCGCTGCTTTGCTTCCTGTTCTTGTGCGTTGTCACGGCTGGTTGATCCAACAGCGTGATCTTCTCCCCCAGTGCCGTGACGTCTGATTGGATTTCGTCCGCGGCCAGGGGCGTATCCATCGGATCTGTCTCGTATGTTGCTTTGACCTTGCGGAATTGAAAAGCGCCGAGGGGGAGTTGCGTCAGTGTTCCTTTTGTGCTGTCGTGTGCCTGTAGATTGGGCTCGGCCCTAGCTATTATATTTGTATCCCAATCCAAGAGCTGGACTGTTGGTGACGTTGGAATACTGCCCTTCACCCGCCGCCTCCAGATCAAGGGCTTCGCCGGGTTTCCTGCTGCCCGTGGGCTCTACACACTTTCGTCCAGGACTTGCCGATGGTATAGTGACTCTTTTTCGGGTTGATGTTGAATTTCGTCGGGGAGCCCATGTAGGGTTGGCTTCGGTGACGTCGGGTGAATAACGAATTTCTTGTGGTTGGTCATCAAACCGTGCGCAGGGCTTTCTCGTATGTGTTTCTGGCGGTGAGTGAATGTGTCCAACTTGTTCTTCACCGATCTTAGACTCAAGCTGTGATTCAGCGACGATTGCTTCAGCATCAGCGACAAGCCCGGCAGAGATATGCTGCTGGCTGTGGCACCAACCTGCTCGTGGTTTTGTAACCCTCCTGGCTCTGGATCCTCCGGGGGGCTTCTGCTTAAAAAAGACATCAAGTCTTGACTTTGATCTTTTTCGCTCGTTGGCATCTCATTGGTACGGGCCCCTTCTTTGACTTGTCGCGGGCTCTGTGTCTCTGGTAATAAGCCACCAGCTGGTTCATCAGGAGAAGAGTTTCGGAATGGCGGCAGAAGAGGGCCACCATTCGGCCTAGGCTCAGATGGGCTGTCGAAACTTATTTCATTCTCAAAGAGCTCCGAGGCTGTCTGGGAAAGTTCTGCGAGACTTTGTCGATGGGGAGTTCGCACGACTGTGTCTGAGGAGCCCGGAATGCGCGGAGAAGAGGGTTCTTGGGATATCTTCGCCTCAACGGGCTGCTCTGGAGAGTGGGTATCCTCAAGCTCACTGAGATCTATCCGTTCTTTTGGGGCAGCCATAGCTCCATCGGCACGCGATTGTCGTCCTGCATCGAGGTATCATGTTAGTACCTAGGTAGATCGAAGAAAGAGGAACAAAGAACGAACTTGAGAATAGCGAGCCGCTTTTTTGTGATTGGGCAATAGGACTCAAGTCAGGCTCCTGTACTGATGACCATTGATGTGTGCGTCTGCGCCATTTGCCAGTCACAGGAACTGTCAGTCTCTGTTTAGCCATCTCTCGACGCCGCAGTCTCTCTTCCTCTTGCTTCAAGCGTACTCGAGTGATCTCATTCTCGGCTTTCTCTCTCGTTACAGCTGACGGCGCATGTTTTGATAGCTTCTTGAGTTGTCTTAGCATATGCACTGTTTCTGCGTTCAGCTTGCTCTCCCCACTGTCCGAGGTTGAAATAACGTCCGGAACTCCTGTTTGTGGGTTGTACCCTTGAACCCCGAGGTAATCGCCGCTCTCTTTCAGACTTCGCCGCAGCTTACGAGATTTAATTTTGGCTTCTAAGAGTTCCAGCATGTTGACATCCTTTCCTGCAGTTGGGGCGTGGGCATTGGCCTTAGTGTCATCGGCTCGATCTTGTGCTCTTGTCGCTTTCTTAGATTCGGCCATGTTGCTCGCCTGATTATCCCGCACTTTGCTTGTTTTTAGACTGTTGAAGTCATCCAACGGAGTCCAACTCCAGATTCGACCTCGCTGGGAGGAGTCATAATTTGTTGCAGATTTTCTTCCTGGGAGCGAAAATGATTCAGGCCCTGCCTCACTCAGGTCTCTGGGCAGGTTCCAACTCATAATCTGATCTGATCCTCCTGTTGCGCTTCTTTTGCTTCGATAATGGCTTTCCGTAAAGCGTCGCTGGGGTGCATGGGGGAAGCCTGGTCGTGGTCGATCAAAGGCCTCATCACGTTTCTTTGCCTCAAGCTGTGACTTTGTCTCCCAATGGCCTTGCTGTCTCAGTGTCCCCCCTCGCTCGGGTCGATTGCTAGGGAGTTTGTTTTTTATCCAATGTCCTACATCCGCCAAGGTGAGGCTCCGGGTAGGTTCTTCGCACCCATTAAAAGCCTCCTGCAAGCTTGTCCGTTGGTGCAACGCCTCGGAAGATGTGTGGCTGCGGTGAAGAGAAGATTGATTTGGTTTGGACATGTCGGGACTAGAACGTACTCTGACTTGGTGCAGAAACGTGTCAAATACTGAATGTATAGTATCGGGATACTGCTGTCGTTCCGGAGACTGCTACTCAGGAGTCAACCCAGTCAATTCAGTTTGAGGTCGAGCATCCCGGGCATCGAACTATCGTGGAGAAAAAGATGTGGGAATAGGGACAGCAGAGTTGAAGGGCAGGCTTTGGATTTATTTTCATTAACGAGATAAGAAGGGTTGCACTTACTCGCTTCTGTCTCTACACTGGAAGGTGCGTCCAGGAGTCATAAGCTGGCATCGCCTACCTAGTAAGTACTAGTAGGTACTAATAACTCCATATCTTCAAAGATACTACTTCCTTACTGTACAACAGTATCTCATCCAAGGCACTACGTCTTTAACAGGCGGTAACGTAGGATCCTCACTAAAGCAAAAGGGGAGACGAATGGCTTCAACTTTCCATCTAGATTCATGTTCAAAAACCAAAACCCTAACGCCAACCTTTCTATGCCTCTTCAGCACCGCAATTCCCCGTCATAAAAGAGACTCGCAAGTAGATATAAAACGTAAATGCAGGCTACCAGCGTGGGGGATGGCGTTCTTGAGATGCTTGTTTCCTGGCCATGCTCCCAAAAAGATTGCCTGTTCCACTTGGAGTCGAGCCTGTCAGCCGACGGGTATCTGTGTGTCTAGAAGGGGTTGCCTGTCCCCAGTTCCTCTGCTCGTAGGCCGCCATTTCTCGCGAGTTGCGTGGCGACGCTGCCTCCTGGGAGTTGAGCTCGTTTAGGCTTGTGGCTTTCTTCAAGGGGGACTTGTTGTGAGTGTAAATGCCCATGTTGCCTCCGAAGTTCATGTTTTGAACTGCCGACGAGGTACCGGTTGAAGTGTAGCCAGAGGGCAGACTATGACGCGGTGTTGAACTTCTCTGGCTAGTGGTAGGTCTAAAAATCTCCGAGCGACGACTTGCGGTTGGCGGTGTAAACATTTGAGGTCGCATGACATTGCTTGGTGTAGGAGTGATGGCCTGTGGTTCGGGAGTGCCGACCGGGTGAGTATATGGGTTGGTGTGTACTTGAAAGCTGCGTCGGATTTGGGTGTTGGGTGTACCAGTTTGAACAAAGTCTTGGTACTCGACAGGCTGGTCATCACTGAACTGCGTCCCGACATCGCGGACCACAGGATGCATGCGAGGATGGACGAACTTGTCGTCGTATTCGCGCATCACCTCCTTCTGAATGACAGCCGCATCCTTGGCTTGCTGCTTAAACCGGGAACAGAAAAAGAGAAGTTGACCCGAGATGATGACCTGTAGCAAGAGTGTGTTGAAAACGGTCATACTTGGCCGAGGGTCCAGGGAAGCCAGGGGCAAAAAAACCATGTACACCAGGACATGGCCAGGGCCAAAGAGACAAAAGAGCCGCAAGGAGACTGGGAGGGGATCCCAGACCGATAACTCCCAGACATCAGACGCCTTATCAGGATGGGCGCGTGACTCGGCGGTCTCGGGGGCAATAATACTAGCTAGATATCTGAGTGGTGTCGAAGGCGAGGCACTCGACTGATCGACCTTTACACGGCGCGCAGAGGGTGTCGACGGTTTTTCATTGATTTTCGCACCGAAGAGTCGATATTTGCGAGTCCGGGTAATCGTGTAGAAAGCGTTGGTGAGTGAAAAAGCTATAAGGATCCAAATGAAAGGGTGAACCTAAAGTATTGTCTGTTAGACCAGGACCGACCAGAGATAAGGACAAGAAGAAGGGCGTACTTACAAAGAAAGCAAGCCAGCCGGAACCAGCTTCATCACTGAATACATCATCACTCGACGTAGAGCCCGAATTGGCGCGTGCAAGCAAGAAGATGAAGTTTAGGACCACGCCCATTTGCGTTCCTGCCGTATTCGAGTCCCAATCTCTTGTCTCCAGCTCCTCGGATAACCAGAGTAAGAGGTCCATGGGGTTCAAGGCAGCCATGATGCGCTCAGAGAGCGGCGTTCTGCGGACCAAACGCGGCATCTCGAAAAAGGGCGGCGGGTGTACCACCGAAAAGACTGTTTTGTAGTCACAAGATCGAAGAAGGAACAGCAGTGGTATGCGGCGAATGAGGAGATGCGACGAAAGAGAGAAATGCGGCGAGTTGGTCAGATGTTGTTTACTTTGAGATGGGTTATTAGCTGTTGCTGAGGGCGATGCCAATTCTTTGTTCCGTGCTAACTAACTACCTGGTACAGTAGTCAGGTAGCTCCTGTAGGGGCCACGAGGGGCCAGTAACAGGCTGCGGCGGTCGCGGGGCTGCCCGCCCCGTGGTCAGAGCTTCTCCAGTCGGCGCGGAGCGGAACCTCAGGCGCCCGACCACCTGCATAACCCACTTCACCTACCGCCTTCATCTTCTGGAAGGCATCCAGCTATCAACTTTCAACGGCCTCGGTTTCTGTCCAGTCTTCATTATGACTTCGCAAGCAGACTACAAGGATCGCCAGTTTCTCGCTGTCATTGGCGATGAGGTGTGTCCTGCTATCATTGTTGTCTGGCTTGGGCCTTTGCGCTGACGTAGCTTGCATCTAGGATTCAGTGACAGGACTGCTACTCGCGGGCATCGGTGTAAGTCCTTTCTGTTACTGTTTCTTGCTAGTATTCTAACAAAAGAGTAGCACGTCACTACAGGCGCCGATGCGCAGAAGAACTTCTTGGTTGTCGACAACAAGACAGACACAACTACCATCGAAGCCGCCTTCGATCGGTTCACCGAGGAGCGCAAAGATATCGGCATCATACTCATCAACCAACATGTCAGATACTTGCGCAACTTAGATCTTTGGCCCAGCCCCTGACATTCAAATAGATTGCCGATAGAATACGACATCGCATCGACACCTACACTGCGGCGTTCCCCACCGTTCTGGAGATTCCGAGCAAAGATCATCCCTATGATCCCGAGAAGGACAGCGTTCTGAGGCGAGTACGACGTCTATTTGGAGAGTAGGGAGTACAGCGGTATAGACGGATCAAGAACTTAATTCGGACCCACGAGTGTAGAGTTAGTCGGAGATGCTTTGGCTCGCTGGCCGATATGCATTATTCAGATATCAGTATAGCATCCCACAGAATGAGCATACTTAGCAACGAGTCGGTCGAATGCAATACAGATGAAGATTGTCGGATATGCCAAAATCGATTCTAAAGTCGCTAGTACTGCTAAACGAGAGCAAGAAATTCGCCAGACCAAACGTCAAACCCATAGTCCCATGAGAGCGTGCCAGAAGTCATCCCGCCATACGTGTGTTATAGTGCACCGCAGTTCTATCACAAATCGCCGCCAAAGAAACCCTTACTGCTTCGTGAAAAGGTAACAGTCGCTGTCAAGCAGGTGATCTGCACATCCTCGACGGTGAATACATCAGCCAGCACAGTGTACTTGCCCTACGTACGGTTAGCGACAAATCAAAGTAGAGCAAGTATGACAACGTACAGGGGGGATCTCGGCGGGAAGGTCTACGCTCTTGGAGATTTCCAGATCGCCAGCCTCAACAGGGCACTTGAGGTCGACGTTACCAATCTGCTCGCAGAGATCGGCCTTGGTGCTGATAAGTCGGATGAGACCATACTTGACAGTCAACAGAACGTAGGCGCCCTCCTCAATCTTCTGCTTGACGGTTCCCTTGGCCTTGATAATCAGCTCCTGGCCACTATCACATTGTTAGTATCCGAGTCGGAAGGGTATTGGTCTCAAGCGGGGTAAGCGTACGCCTGAGGAGGATTAGGTGCCAGGTCGACACTGTCAATCTTGATAAGGTCCGCAGCGTGGTCGCCCGGGCAGAGCTCGAGAGGCGAGTCACCGGGGATCTTGAGGTCGTCGCTGATCGAAACATCGGGTGCCTTGCCATTGAAGACGCTCAGAGCCGCGGCAGGAGCCAGGCAGGCAGCCAGGCAGGCGGTAACGGTAGAGAATCTCATGGTGCGGTGTGACTCTTGAGCTAAGTGGGTGCTTTTTGCTGAATCAGTGGCGAGGAGTAATGTGAAGTGGTTGATATTGTCGACACAGGTCGATTGTTGATGGTGAAGAGGTCGTTATCAGGGCAGAACGGAATGGCGAGTAGGCTTGGTGTTGAGTGCGTCATGGGACCGTCGCTCCACCTTTGACTGTAATGACTGGCCACGAGCGGCTGGGGCTGGAGGAACTCTTGATGCCTCACCGCCTTGCAGGCTAGAGAAGGAAACTGCGGGCCGTATCCGGAGTGCACTAAGGCTAGGTACCTTGCCGACCGCATTGTTTGTTTCCCCCGTTAAGACAACAACATCCACAATCACCAACCAGATTATACAGCCTTCATACCTCAGCCGTGCCACTTTCTTCTTCTTTCGCACCAAGCAATAATATTAGTGACGGGCGGGCTTACATGATGTAGTTCTTCAACACGACCAACATCTAATTAGTTAGTTTTTCAGCATCAGCCATCTGCAAATGCAACCCTTGTGCCAGAGCGGAGCTTTAGCGCCGAAGGGCAATCCTGTATTCAGGCTGATGCGCTCGTGCCTTAGTCAGCGCTTCAAGGGTGAGCCATCTACTGCAGGCTGAGCCAAAGCACGGACCGGGCCCTCAAATTAATATAAATTCTCAGCCTCTCCCCAAACTTTGCTCGTTTGCTTCTTTTGAAATCATACTTACCTTATTCCGATTCTCCCCGCTCAACATTGGGGTGAATCAGCGTGGAGGGCCTGCATTGCACAGCGCGGAGTCGCTCCACGCTCCATTGTCCTTCGGGGCCATGGGGGGTGGAATTTTTGATTTATCTCTTTCATCCTGGATTGCTGCTTGCGGTGGCCATGAAGAAGGGCGACTGATCTCACTAACCGGCACCTAGCCCGCGTCAAAGAGACTCGATAGAACGAACCTAGTCCTGCCTAGCCACCAACTGAGATGAAGTGACGTTTTGGAACTAGCCTCAGGCTGAGGAGAATAACGCGAAGGGGATGGGGTGGTCCAGGGTGTTCAGCACCACCAATCACGGCCACGACACGGATGCCAGCACTTGTTTGGTGAGACGCGTCGGTTTTCCGAAGTGGGCTTCGAGTCAAGCCAAACTGATTGCGCTCGCAGCGCGATTGGTCAGAACAAGCAAGCTTTAAGCGGAGCCAGATGGAGTTGTTTTCGGGCGGTGCATCATTAACCTGACAGGGATACCCATGTAATCACTGCGACTGGACAGATCAGTCGAGTCACCCAAATCAGTCGCACTGTACGCGCCGCGTGTGATTGAGCTCCAAGCATCTCCCCCGCTTCTGACTCCAACCATCAAAGAGGCGTGGGCTCTGGTGTGAAGCTAAGGATTCGTCGCAAAAGATCCAGGATCCAGTGTTGCTAAATGAGGGAGGCATGAAACCCTCGGTTGTTGAGCGCATCCTTGACGAGGGTCAGCATATGTGTGTAATGTACACGATAAGCTACAGTATGTGAAGCACAATGATATGGGAATGTAGAGATGATTTCAGCATAGATTGCCTCGTAAATAACTAGATGGAATATACATTTGCCGACATCATACAGATATCCGTAGTGTAGATGCATGCGCTGCTCAGAGGCGCCGGTAATCCAGAGCCTCCAAGCGAAGAATCCTTATTACTTAGCGTGAATATCCGTTTGTACAGTACTCTGTACATGTATCCTCCCGAGGCCTGAATACATACTTCTTAAGAACCATCGTTCATAATACAATGCTTCATGATACTAGTTAATGTTTACCACGCAGTATTAACAACATAATTAACTGCTGCCATCATTATCACGTACCGCGCAGCTGCAACACCCTTCCTGAAACCTTCAAGCAATCTTCCTACTGGCTTCAGAACACGTACTAATTATGCAAGTCCAGCTGGTTGGCCTGAACAACCCTGCGCCAGCAACGCAAAGCTTGTTCCCTGCAGCTCTAGCCAATAAGAGCCGAGTAAGCATATGTCGGCCTGTAGAGGCTACACGCACAGTACGGAGTACAAAGTAGAAGCATGAGGAAGACAAACTGTATCGAGGTCCTCGGCGGCTTCTTCGCATTGGCTCAAGCGGCTCACCAAGTTTCACCTCACACGGCATTGCTTTTATTTTGTGGCGGGTGCCAATTTCTCTGGCCCCGCCCCTTCTCATCATCCCCACCACGCTAAATGACCAACCAGGAGACTCCAACATTCACTCCGAATCGCCGGCTGGTGCTTTCGCCCCTTTGCTGTCAGACGGGGCGCGCTCAGCCTAGGTGCCTGATTCCCTGGCAAGTGGCAGTCGTCATTTTGCCTGCTTGAAAAGCCCCCTCCCGACTCTCCCTTCCCGTTCATACCGAAATGCTCTGGCTGTCTCGACTCCTAGTGCCCGCACATCAGAGAAAGAGGAAGACTTCGCAAAGAGAATTACTCGCAAGCCTCGAAAGACTCGGTGTTTCCTTCTGCTTCCTCCTTGGCCTTTGTTATCTCGAATCGATGCGACCCCTAGTTTGCTGCCCACGCGAACAAGCCTCGAGGGTTTTCCCTCGAGTCGTCCGCAATTTCAGTCTCTTCCCCTCTCCCCTCTTTCAGTTTTCCTCCCTTAGCCCTGTGCTTCGGGATGCCTGGCTCAGCTGCAAGCGGGCGCTGTGGCCCGTGTTATGTCATATCGGTGCCTCAGGCCTAGAAGGCTGCTCCCTGCGTAAGATTTCTCCCTATCCACCGCCAGTCAAGGTTGGGTTTAGCGCCAGATTTCTCTTTTTGTCCTTGTCTCGTCTCTTTTCCTCCAGTCTCGCGCTCTCTTCTTGGGGGGGCCACTGTCTCTTGTCCCCGTCTTCGTCCCTTTCGAACTGCCGCCCAATCCAGCCAAAGGCCCAGCAGAGCGCTCCAAAACCGCCCAGTGGCCCATTGGCGCCCTCTGTTGATTGCTGAGCTGAGCTGGGTGAGTGGGAGGTCCTGTGGATGATGAGGGCGGGTGAGATGCTACCACTGCCAGTTCCATTGGAGTACCGAGGGTACGTACCTTTCCCTTCGTTCTGAGGTGCCTCTAAAGTAGGTGCCTCAGCCAACTGGAACCCCCCAAGGCAGGTCCCAGGCCAAGTACCACACTCGACTTGGTGCATGGAAAGCACCCGGCTTTCCATGTCGCTCCTCCCCATCTTCTCTCCTCCCATCACCCACCCTTCTTCCGTGCAGTCCACGATCTTCAACCCTCCGCTCTCCTTATTGTCTATTCTGCTCCAACCGCTCCTTGTGTATGGATTGTGTTTGAGTAGCCTCAACTTGTTTTCTATTTTTTTCTCTCTTTCACCCCCTTACTTGAAGCCTAACCCACGCCATCCTCGCGCTCGACTCCTCGACCCTCGTCTTCAACCCTGCCGTGACGGATCACATCGAGTTTTGCGAAAACACAAACCAACCGATCGTGCCCTCAACACGCCTTCGACTCGTGTCTTCGTCCCAAATTCCGTCTCTAGACGTCGAGCTGAACAACCCTATCGCCTTGGACTCCCCCGTCGCCCCGACGCTCGACCTCCACTCTTGACGCTGCCTCTCGCTTCGAGTTTCGAGTCCCCTCTTCGACCTGCGATCCCTCGTGGCGAGTAGACACGTTGCTGTGCTTCTGCCGTATGAGGCTATCGGCGGCCACTCTGGTTCGCGACTCCTCCCTGCGGTCTCCCCAGCGTGCCTCGTGAACGGCGTCGTCATGCTCAAAAAACTGCGACGATAAACACTAGTCACATTCCCTCCGACGTGCTTTTCCCTGTGAACTACACAGCAGATTATGACCGAGAACACTACGTCGCTGTCCACGCAGTCTGTGGCTCCTAGTCAGACTTTGCCTCTCGAGCAACCGAGCGCGGCGCGCAAGGACGACGTCGCCGGTAAGGCCGAGACAACCGAGGAAGAGCCATACACCATCAAGTGTATCTGCAACTTCTCTGACGATGATGGAAACACAATATACTGCGAGACGTGTGATACATGGCAGCACATCGATTGCTTCTACCCAAACAACAGAGAGGAAGCCATCAGAGAGGATTTTGCACACTCTTGCGCTGAATGCAAGCCACGCCCCCTCGATCGCCAAAAGGCCATTGAACGCACGCTGCGTCTCAAGAACGGGGCACCCCCGAATGGCGCCCTCGATAAGAGGGCCAGGCGACCACCCACCAAGAGTCACAAGAAGAGGGCAAAGCCCAGTGACCAAGCTAACGGCCATGTTAGCCCTCACGAGAACGGGAAACAAGGTCCCTCTGGAGAGCATTCACATACCTCGAAAAAAGCAAAGTCTTTGCACCGATCTTCACACTCAATCAGTTCCCAGGCTCCCAAGCGAAGCCCATCATACGGGAACGCGCGATCTAATCCTGCTCACCCTCCTAGCCCTGCAACCACCCCACCCGACCTCCCTGAGGACTTCCAGATCCACCACTACTCGCAAGGGTTCTACGATCTATACAATGCAAGCGATGTCCCTGACTCCCACAATAACGCCTTTGCCAGTCTCGCCATCCCCACCGCCCTCTCTCGTTGGCTTCGCGATCCTAATACTATGAGGAATGAGGTCGGCAGGCGTCATTGCGACGTATTCCAAAAAGCCCCGGCCGACATCGAGGCGAAAAAGCCCAATCTTCAAGTCAAAGACGCCACACGAACACTTGATGACGGCAAGGCTTTGCGGTGGAGATTCCTTAACTCTCCCTCGCCCATTGAAAAGGACATACCCCTTGTTGAACTGAACGGCGAGATCGGCTTCCAGAAGGATTACTGCGCAGACACAGCGAATCTTTGGGCCGATCTATCTTCTCCTCTCCCCTTTGTGTTCTTTCATCCTGTTCTTCCCTTGTATATTGACACGAGGCAAGAGGGCTCGCTCGCCCGCTACGTGCGCCGTAGTTGCAAGCCCAATGCCCAACTGGACACTTATCTTTCTGATGAGAGCGAATATCACTTCTGGATTGTGAGCGACAGATATATATCAGCAAACGAACAAATTACCCTTCCTTGGGATTTCCGCCTGGAGAAAAGTGTCGACGCTCGCTGGCTTCACCTTCTCGGTCTTAGCGATGATGAATTGCCCAGTAATGCAGATATCCCGGTGGACGAAACAGAGTACATGGCCATATCGAACTGGATCGATCGTATACTCTCCGAGTATGGCGGTTGCGCGTGCGATTTGGACAACAATTGTACATTTGCCCGGTTTCATCGACAGTACCTCTTTGGTAAGACGCAGGCACGCGCTCCTGTGAAAAAGAAACAAAGGAAGCCGAAGATACAAGCCATCTCACCGACCAATACGGGTCAGACCGCTAACAGCAGAGCTACGAGCGAAAGTCGTGCTGACGAAGCGGTGGATCATGACGACAGATCTCAGTCGGTCTCTTCACGCAGCAAACCTCCCAGTCGGGATCTTACTCCTCTTCGACAAGGCTCTTTCGATCAACTAGGTATCTTAACCGAGCCAACGGACCGTGACAAGCGGAAGGTTGCTATGGTTGAGGATACCTTTCGTCGTATGGAGCAGCAGCAACCACCAAGGAAGAAGAAGCGAGTTTCAGACGGCAACACATCCAATTCCTCGAAATCTACAAAGCCCCGACAAGACTCCACAGCATCACACGGCAACTACGTCGACTCTGGGATATGCCGGAGTAAATCCGGCTCGCCAGCAAGCTCTCGATCCCCTCAGACACTCTACAACAAGTCATCGACGGCTCAACAAGACTCGACGACCGGCCACTCACGTCAATCCTCCGCGGCTCCAAGGGGGGTGTACTGCGATGCTGCTGTGCAAACCGACCGAGTTGAAGGCGAGTGGTTCAGTCAACCAATACCATCTCCACGGCCCAAGAAGAGGATCATTTCGCTATCAAAACGATTGTTGAACAGTCGTCACAGAGTACGGAGCAATGATGATGAGCACCGCCGTCAATCCGTAACAACTCAGGCATCGAACACCATGGTTATGGACATTAGCTCACCCTTAATGGAGCATACTCCGGCCATTAAAAGGTCAGAGTCAGAGTTGCCATCGCCATGTTCCCAAACTGGAGACATTCCGATGTTGGATGTTTCATCAACAACGACGACACCCATCCTTGGGTCAGCTACGAGTGATACATCGACAAAGCCAAAAACGCCGGATCTGCGTGTGCAGTTACCCCCAGTACCCGCTTTCGATAGCACAGGGCTGGGAATTCAAAATGTCTCGACTCCGCAGTCGGGAGCCTTGGCCCAGTCGCCCGTTTCGGGTTGTCTTCCAAGCCCGCTTGCCCCGCCCGCCGTCAACGGTATCGCGGCTCACCCTAGTCCCATCAAGAAGAAGCTTAGCTTGAGCGACTACACTAAGAGTCGGATGAACAAGTCGACTGGCAAGACTGCCGGAGGTCATGCGCTTCTGAAACCCACTATCTCAAGCCCCGAGGACACCAAAGTCCATCTCATCGTCGAACCTCCCTCAGTTGACAAAAGCACGAGCAGTTTGGCCTCACCAGCAGCGCTTACAGCAACCAACGGTTCAATATAATATGACGAATTGCTTGTACGTTTATCATCGCGACCAGTTCCGTTTTTGTTTGTTGCTTTTACGTGGGATGGTGGATTCAAAAGCCCGGAGTTCTGCTATTTTTATACCTTGGCCGGTTCGTCGGGTGACGTCTATGGGTGGCGTTTTGAGAGGCAATGGGGTCATTGAATCCAGGTCAATAGAGCAAAGTCGATGGGTCGGCTTCTGACCAAGATCCTAATGAGGCGCATGTCAGCTCCCTATTGGCCGTGGCATATTCGCCTAGGATATCTATGCGCAAGCACGCTCCGCGGATGAGAAGGCTTGGCTTCAATATGGGTATGCTGGAATGTTTGAGGTGTTTTCGACTGCTTGTGCTGGTAGAGGCTGGATGGGAACGGCAATGATAGGACCGGTCAAAACAAGAGAAGCCCTCTTTTTTGGCCAGGGTTTGCTGGCACTTTTCTATTGTACTTATAGGCGTAACCTGGGTTTGTCAGTAAGAAGTTTGATGCAGTACTACTCGCGATGACGAAAAATGGACGCCTTTTTGTGGATGAGTACCCATCCTCTTCAAGATTATCCATGGCACCGTATTAAGAACCGTGTAGTCATGCTGACTAGATTCTATTGTGCTTGAATGGTTAAGGGGGTATCATTATCGACTGGAAGAACACAAGAGTAGCCGAACTATTCTACTATAGCTGTTATTATGAGCAGGAAAGCGGGGAAACAGAAGCCCCACCTAGCTAATAGCTAACGGTGAACTCGTTGCGATCTCGCTACTCTCTCTATTCTGTGTTTTCCACCCTTGACAATAGCTTGGAATGCACTAACTTTTGTTCAATAGTGCGTAGTCCCCCAATTGTCTTCCTTAAATACCAATAGAGCCAGACGATGCCGCACGAACAAACCGAATAGGCCAACAATAAGCTGCAGTATGGTAACTTCGATGGCAAGACGGTCTTCGCGGAGAGGACCGCGCCAGACGAGCCACAAGTTGAGTATGGTGAAGTTGCTCGTCTCGACGAACTGACCCTTGTCGTCTGTAGAGACTTTGACGAGGCGAAGCTCGGCCAGCAGATGTAGGCCCCGGGCGACCAGGGGACGAGGTTGACGCTCGGGAGACCACGGGGTAACAGAGGGTTCGAGGAGGCCTGTTCGGGCGTTGAAGCGGGGGAGGCGGTGGCGCGGACAAGGGATGAGGCCGAAAATCTGGGGACAAGAGTAGAGGAAGTTGAACATCTGGGGGATGAGGAGGAGGCCGAGGGTCTTGGAGAAGTGGCCGAGGATGCCGACGACGGCAAAGACCATTCCGGAGAAATAGCAGTAGGTGTCGCCGACAAAGACCTTGGCCGGGTACCAGTTGTGGTAGAGGAGGGCGCAGGAGACACCGATCCACGGCAGGAGAAAATAGAGGGAGAAGAGATGCGAATCGGTGGCCGGGTGCGGGTAGGGTGTTAACAGGTACAGGCAATCGTTGAAAACGAGGAGCAGGGCGACGACGACGCATTGGGACACCTCGATGCCGTTGATTCCAGCAAGCATATTGATGCTCTGGGGGCAGAACATGGCGACGCAGGCCATGTAGAGGTAATAGAGAACACCGAGATCGAAGAGCTCGCCGAGGTAGGGCTGGAGCTGGAGGGGGATGACGATCGAGGTCACGTCAAAGTCGACAAAGTAGACGACAAGGAGAGGGATGGAGGCGAGGCCGGGAATCCACCACTTGTGTCGCCAGCGGATATCGAAGAGGTCGTCGCCAATGCCGAGGAGGGCGATTGTCTGGAGGGAGATGATGGCGCTCAGATAAGAGGCAAGCTAGAGGTAGAGGGAGTTGGGTCAGCCATAGTACATGAAGCTCAGAGGTTGTGCTCGACGCAGTACCTTGTTATGGGGAAAGCGGTGCAAGAAGCGCCCCTGGTTGCCATGCTCAAGCTCGACAACCACATCACGGTTACCACCACCGCTAGTGGCGGCAACGATGTCCTTGTAGAAGGGAAAGGGGATGAAGACCATGACGGTGAGGAGGTAGACGGCGGCGCAGACGGCGCCCATACACTCGGGGATCTCGTTGCGAGCCAGCTTGCTCATGTCGCGGCCGCGGAAGCCGGCGCGCATAAAGGTCGGCCCCAGCCAGCGGATCATGGCGAAGCAGAGCGAGAAGGCGAGGATGGAGAGGGAGAGGGAGGCGATGAGGGGCTCGCCATCGTCGTGGAAGGTGTTTGCGAGGACAGCGAGGGACGCGCCAGAGAAGGCGAGGAGCGTGAGGGTCTCGGACCGGGAGAGCGAGGTCGGCGACGAGGGCGTCATGATATGTGATGGGCGAGGATGGTGGGGGTGAAGTCGAGGTGTTGAGCTATCGCGAGAACGACCAAGGGCGCATCGTGAGCAGGAGTTTGTCGCTGAAAGTGAAGGTACGTATAGTATGGTTAATGAGCGTGGTGAGACTGATGGGCAGCCAAGCTGCTGTTGTTGCTGTTTACCATAGAATTTGTGGTCTAACGTTTAGAGGTTTTGGTGACACGTTGTTGCAGCTGCAGGGCCGGGAAGTGGAGGTCCGTCGCGGAAACACGTGCCTTGGAGAGCATCCATGTCACAGATGATCAACTCGACTCTTTCATCATCAGCTTCATGGAGAAAAGAACGGATAAGACGGGTCGTTTTTGTCAGCAGCGATCGATGACAAGGGCGCCGCAGACATTAATAACGTTACTATCATTTACCGTCACGAGGTTTTGTATGGAATCACATCAAAAGCGAGTCGTCCAGTGCTCAACATTGACAATGCAATCGCAAGCATGAACCATCGGCGAGCAGCAATGACCAATAAAGAGTTGAAATTGACAATCCATTCAGTGCGCTTTTGGGGTATATAAGTCTTTTCCATGCTTTCCGAGCAATAGCATCGACGGCAGAATCAACGAGTTTCGTATAAGTCGTCGACGCACTCCAATCCCAAACAATCCTCACTTTAACCAACCCATTATACCCAATCAAGAGAACGCCTTTCGTTTTGTCAGATTCCCATCCCAAGCATTGTCCGTAAACTCCGGCTCATTCTAGCCATGACCAGACCCCGTGTTGCTTGTATAATACAGTCGTCGCTGTCAAATATCCTTTACAAAGCCTACCTCGACGAGGCTATCAGGATCGATATCGAGGTTGGCCAGCTTGGTTCGTGAGTTCTCCCTGATCCACAAGAATGCTTCCAGTGCCACTCGGCGCAAGATGTTGCCGGCATTCTTCTTCTCCCTGTTCTGCACTCTCATCGTTTGCTTGCCCATGAGGTAGACAGTCTGGGCGTCCTCTGCCGCCCGAAGGGCCTCCAGCTCGTCTCGCACTTCTGGTGGCATCTCGCTTTCGTCAGGCGACAAAGGACCTCTTGTGATAAAGGTCATGAGTTCGTTCACAATGATGCGAGCCAGATTGGGAGTGAGGATATCATCCATGTACCCATGTCGCAGCACAATGCGATAGCAGGAAGAGATTCTTGAGGTAACCCGCGAGATAACAAAGCGTTGATCGTATGGCACCGTGGGCATCGAGAGGGGCCGCATATGGAAGAAGACGATAACTTGAGGTCGAGTCTGAAACTTGCGGACAAACTGAGTAAACACTTTTGGAATATTATCGCCACTGCTGCCGACCTTGTCAAAGAAGATGCCGAGGCCGGGAGCTAGGGTGATGCTTCCTCCTCCAAACTCTGGAGAGAGTCTCAGCCGGGCTGAACGGACTGAGCTGTTGCCTGCGACGCCTCTGGCTATGGAATTGTTCCGTGAAGTGCTGCGGGACGAGAGCAGGAGTTCAGAGGGGTCCACCATGTCTGTCATCTCGGCCTTCCATTGCTGCTCTTTGCCCCAACGCCAGAGGATGAAGATGGTGGAGAGGATGAAGGACAAAACAAGAGCGAACCAAGCACCATCCGGCACCTTGTTCAGCGCTGCACTCAGGTAAACACCATCGAGTAGGATAAAGACGAGGAACCCGAATAAGACGATAAAGGTCGGCACGCGCCAAATGACAAGGGCCACTAAAGACACCATACAGGTTGTGATGAAGGTGACGATTATAACACATGCGCCGTAGGCATGGCCCAGGCTGGTTGTCTAATTGATATCACGTCAGAAAAGGCCACAACAGTAATTCAGGAGTGCTTACATTATTGTACACAGCCGTGACCACGACAGTGCCAATCATCAAGAGCCAGTTCGCAAAAGGCATGTAGATCTGGTCGTGAAACCGCCGGCTTGTGTGTACCGTCTTGATATGTGGGAAGTAGCTCAACCTCATAAGTTGGGAAACAAGCTGGAATGTGCTAGTTATCAATGCCTGGCTTGCCACAATAGCAGCAAGGACGGCAATAATAATATTGAAGTAAAACGTGTTTTGGGGCGCGGTGTGGAAGAATGGGTTGGTGAAGGCCAGCTCAGTCTTGTCCTGAGATATGTAGGCTGCCTGGCCGCAGTATGTAATGAGCAGGCATGGGAACGCCAAGACCAGCCAAGAGAGTTGGATGGCTCGTTTTCCAAAGGCGCCAAGGTCCGCATAGAGCGATTCGACTCCAGTGAATGCGAGCAGTAAACCGCCAAGAGATTTCCAGCCTTCTGTGTCGTTTCGCATCAAATATGTGAAGGCGTAGTGGGGGCTAAAAGCCTTGAGCACGGTATGGTCGTACATGTGGAGGTTGTAAATGCCGATAGAGAGGTTGTAGAGTAGCCAGACCACGACAATGGGCGCAAACGAAGTCCCGATCTTGGAAGTCCCAATCGGCTGGAGCAGAAAGAGAAGAATGAGGATCGCACAGGTAATGCCGACAATAGCAGGCCTTCCTAAATCGGGTCTTATAACCTGAATTCCCTGAACAGCGCCCAGCACGGACTGGGCTGGTGTCAAGACGCTATCGGCCATCACCATGGACACGCCTAGCACACCAACGATGCTGAGGACCATCTTTGCCGTTTTGCTCCTCTCGAGAAAGTCTCGAACCATTCGTCCGGCTGGCGGCAGGTCAGCGCCGGTTTGGCGATCAAGGCGGATAACAATCCTCTCGGGGCCGTTGGGATCGGTTCGGACAATGTTGGCATATCGAGCGAGCAACGAGTATATGGCAAAGGTGCCGCCCTGCCCATCATCGTCGGCTGAGAGCACGATGAAGCAGTACTTGACGGTGACTATCAGGGTTAGTGACCAGATGATTATCGACAAAGCGCCGACAAGGTCGTCCCAGGATGGCTGTCGCGTAAAGGTCGAGCTGAAGACGTATAAAGGGCTGGTGCCAATGTCACCGTAGACGACACCGGCGCTTTGCCAGGCGAGCCATAGCAAGAGGATGCCTTTGTAGGTCTTTGTAACATTCACAAGTCAGAACCATAAACTTTTGATATCGCAGATTGCCGGTCAGCCTGGCTAAGCGGAACCTACCTGCTTGTTCTCGCGACACAGATCCTCGTGTTCGATTCGTTGGGCTTTTTCCTGGTCGTGCAAGTCACGGGCTTCGGGGTCTGTCGGAGCGGCAGATTCGCTTTCTTCGGCGGCCGCGTTGACCCAGGCTTCTATTCTCTGGTTACGGGCATTGTATGAGATCATTTCGACCTTGGGCTTGGAAGGGCCACTTGGTGAGGCTGAAGTGTCGACAGAGCAAGGGACCAAAACCTGGGGCCCAGGGTTATTATACTCTGTCCATGTTGAGACTAGGATGGCGTAGAAGAAGGAGCCTAATAATAAGCCGCCGTCCAAGCGAGGACCGACCGGCTTCATCGGCCGGACGCCATCTTCTGGCGGAACTTTAGGCTTCTGGCTTCTGGCCGATCCACCAGGGCAACAGCCAAAAAACGGCGCCTATCTTGGCTGCTATGCAGTCACGGGGCTGGCGTCTTTGTGTCCTGATAGGTCGTCGCGTGCTTGTTCTGGGCTCAATCCCCTCGAGCATCTCCACCCGGCAGAGCACGCACACAACTTAAAGACGTCGATGGTCTGCGTGGAAGATGTAGGCGCATGCATGATTTTGGGGCTGTGTGCGGGCCCCGAGTCCCCCCAAATGTTCCCCTCTCCCGTCTCCCGTCTGTCTCAAGTCTCGTCATCGGCACGACGGCTCTGTGGCCAAGATACGGCCGAGAAAGTTGCCCACAGTTAGTCAGAGAAGTTGAAGGGGACATGCTCCTTGGCGGGCATGTCCTTGCCCCTTTGAAAAGTGACGACCCAATGGCATCTCCAGTCGTCCCCATCACCCGCCAAGGCCCCCCTTGGAACTCTCTCTCTCCAAGTGCGGGGATGGTGAGCACCTTGTCCCAAGACGGACGTAGCCGTGGACAAACAGCCGAGACGCTAAAAGTCTTGGTTATTTTCTTGGTGCTTCTTGCAGGCCTCTCGGCCACTTCTCTCTAGGGGTCCTGTCGGTCGTCCAAGACTCATCGAAGTGAGCGCTACCGACAATTCCCGCATTGAGACCATGACTGTTCGAGGCAGCCTTTGACGTGGTGGCGGGCGGAAGCTTCGGTGAAAGGACTGATGAAACCTGTCACTTTTGCATCCATGACGGGAAGCCCCTCCATCCGGGTCTTTTCTTGCCGCCACGTGATTGCTTGACAGGTACGCAGGTATGTACGAAGTAGGTAGTTATGTACTCCGTACCGTACTCTGTAGTGTACTACAACAGTAAGTGAGACTTGTGGCCTGAGTGCCACTTCCTATCGAGGCCAAGTGCATTAAAGTTAAGTAAGTTGCGGGAGTACAGCCAGGAGCCTAGTTTCCTTGGTGCAGACAGAACCCACAGATGAGAACTAACCTAGTTAATAACTAAAAGCTACATCACTCTCTCCCTGAGCCGCGAGAAAAGAGACATCGAATTCATCATGGGTCGGGCACTAATGGAATAACCGGCTCACTTGCATCCTCAGGTGGAGGATATCGAGAACGGTCCCCGCGGGGGATCAGTTAGTATTCGCAATCCCCCTGTTGATCATGAAGTTCTTGGTTGATCAACAAAAAAAGGCCAGAAATCAACGTCTCCCGTGGGATTATCAAGATGAAGTCATTACATGCGTGCTGAAAGCTGTAGTCCAAGAAAAGACTCGACTTTCCGCATACTTGGCAATAATTTTACCAGTGCAGTCAGTACATATCAGATTTATTATCCTGGAAACACGATGCAAGTTCCCGCTCTGCGATATCAACTAGAGCTGGCTGTCACTGGTTCGTGCACCAAAGATCTTGGCCGTATAACTATTCAAGAGTAACTTTATTCAAGAGTAACTTTATAGCATCCATATAGGGGATCAAAGTAGCCCAATAGAATCATCAATAGAATAAAACAATAGAGGCTCAGTACCCAAGCCCAGCAACCCAGTAACTCAGATCAATAAGGTTAGATATTACATCGCATGCAGCTTCATTTCTGCGTCAAAGAAGTCTATTCAAAATGAACACATCTCCGATTGACCAGCTGAACAGTATAAGAACAGCCCCCGGCTTTCCCAATCATCCCAATCACTCAAATAAAACCAACAAAATCCAAGCTCATACTCAAAATGGCCTTCTGAGCAGCCATTCAAACAACAGCTGGACCCATGTCCATATATAGAACCTCAGTTCTATATCGTAAAAGGTCCCTCCAATGGCACTATAACCATAAAACAAAGCACCCTCCAAGTGCTGAAAATTGTAGAAAAAGACCTCAAACCAGGTCCCAGGTCACAAGGTACGACCAACCCATCGCAACTTTTCCAACCTTGGAGAGAAACTCCTTGCCCGTAACACCCTTGGGATCACGGTCGCCAAACTTGGTCAAGACGAGCAACCTGACCGATTTGCCCCGAGCCCCCAGATCACGAGCATTGATATCAAGCCAGTACCAGAACCCATCTGTCTGCATTGGCACCATCTTGTCACGCTCGCCTTCAGCTGTTGGAAGGCTCAGAATGATCAATCGCTCTTTGCCGCCCATCATGTCCTTCGACCAATGCTCACAGACCTTGGAGAACTGAAACCGTACGATCTCGCCGCTGTCGATGGAGATGTGACGCTGCTTGGGTTCTATGCTGCCTTCGGCGATTCCCTCTTCCGAAGTCGTTCCACACATACCATGGGGTTCCCCATCGATACCGCCGGTGTAGTAGTCTTCCCAGCTCAGGACCTGGCCACCGGGCCGGAACTGATATCGTGGCTCGGCCGGGAAGTGTCTTGCGCCAAAGTTCTCGTTGCCGTTTGTGAATTGTATGGGTGAAAACGCGGCCTTGTAACTCTGCCCACTCAAATGGCCGGCGCCCCAGCAAGCATCCAGAAGTTTCCAATCGCCGCCATCAATGCGTACAGCGTTCCAGGCGTGGCCGCTTGGCTTAGCTGGCGGAGGGCGCTCACCAGATTTGAGCGGGGTGTGTCCGAATCCTTTACCGTGCCCGCTGACGACAACGCACTCAAGACCGGCTCTGTTTGCAATTGCCTTGTATGTTTCTGCGTAGCCTGCGCAGACTGCTTTGCCAGTGAAAATTGTGTCTTCTGCTGTCTGGTGCTTGACCGCATTTCCGAAGAATGCAACCGTATCGTAGTCAATGTTGTGATGGAACCAGGTGAATATCGCTCTTGCCTTGTCTGTATAAGATGGAAATGGGTCGCAAAGATGTTGGGCAAGATACCCCACGGGATCACTCCTTGGGAGCGAGTTCCGGGGATATTGAGCCGCTATGGTATCAGGGCCACTCCAGTCCCGACAGAAGAGGCAACCATACACGGGACCTGCAGGAGTAACAGCTCTGTCCTCAAAGGCCTTGATCTGGGCGGCCGAGGGACGCGAGGCAAGAGGTACAGGAGGTGGGCCGTCTTCTGGCCGTGGTCGGCTCGGTGTTGAATGTCGTGGGGCAGATGTTGACGGGTTTCCTTGAGGGTCATCCTGGCGAGGCTGGCTCGACCTCGATGAGAATCCAATAATCACAGGCGCCTTTGGGTTTGCAGATGACCTAGGCGGCAACTTCTTGGGCCGGGCCGCTTGCTCCGGCTCCGAGGCAATGCTGGCTTCAGGTTTTGCTGGTCGTGAAGGTAGTCTCGGTGGAAGACTCGGTCGAGGTGCTGGTGTAGACTGGGCACTCAGAGCTGGCTGAGGTGATGGCACAGGGCGCTTGGGTTGTACCGGCGCAGGCTCAAGACTTCGAGCTGGCTGAGATACTGGCAGAGTGCGCGTTGGCCGCGCTACCTCTTTGGCCGCGGCCGCTTGAGCCTCTCGTTCTCTTCGTGTAGGTGGTAGCTTTGGTAGACTGGCCGGGTCATATGCTGGAGGTAGCTTGTGTGCTGTGCCATCGGAACCTTGGCTAGTGACTGACGAAGGGGGGCGACCCACAGACAAGGACGAGATAGTCGATTGTTGCGATAGTTCAGAAGATCCAGAGCCCCGTCTGACCATTAAAGTCTGGGGCTGGGTTGAGGTACGCCTTGGTGGTAACACCGGTGCTGACTGCGCCGACGAGGTGCGACTTGGGAGCGGAGGTGGCGCCCGCTGGGCCCCATCTTCTGATATGTGCGGTGGGCCAGGCGTCGAGATATTCCGCTTGGGCCTTGGGGGAATAGCTGGGTTGCTCTGGACAGGAGAACCAGCAGTTGTTGATATGATAGGTAATGTCTGGCTTCTAGTATCGACAGCAGGACGTCCGGGAGGGGGTGGAGGGGGCGGCCGCTTGCGAACAGGATCAGGACTTGGGGTACCACTGAAACTCTTCTGTTGGTTAATGTCAGCATTTCGC
>JADDON010000515.1:0-54385 GCA_017140175.1 Fusarium staphyleae | reverse complement strand
GGTCGGAGGAGGGCGTATGCTGCGTAGAGGACGGCGGAGAGGAGGACGATGTTGAGGGGGGTTGCGAGGGAGGACCTGAGCTGTTAGCTGATGTCTTTAGTGGGTTGAATCTAGAGAGACGTACAAGCTCATGTCTTGGTCGGCTTGTTGGGCCATCTGGCGCTCGACGTGGTCCATGCTGAGGTGCGCAGTGATGATGCGAAAGGAGGAGGATGAATTGATAAGCTGTGCTGTATTCCTCTGTAGAGAAACTCGTGTCTTCTGCAACGTGACAGTTCTTGTTATTTCGTGGATGTTGTAGAGATCACGAATGCTCTCCGCGATGACCCCGGCCTTCTCTGGACTTCCTCCCCCACTTCCAGCTTCCCCGGTCCGTGACCCGCCTCGGCCGGAGGTGAAAGCTTACAGAATATCTGTCACAATCCGACTTAACAATAATGATGTTCTGGTGCAGCTGTTTGCAGATTACATGTACTGGTTATCTATTGACATCGGCATTTATTACCAAGTCGAGCAAGAGCGCTGGTGATGGGTGGAGTTTGTAACTCATCGACAGAACTATCGTGTGCACAACCTCCTTATAAGTTCTTATAGCTGTCCTAAGCTCTCGACTTGGTTTTATTAGAGTCTTACTATGCGTATAACTAATCAATGAGGGACAATTGGCCTAAGTCACACCAGGGATACAATCACTAGAAAAATAAACATCAAATACTTCATACAGCATCGTGAATTTAGTAACATTCGCCTCAATGGTAGCAAAAAGATGTCGTAGTTCAGAACTACATCTTGAAGATACGAATTTGAACCCCCAATTTGGAGAATTTGGGGATCAAAAGCTCAAAAATCATGGAGACTAAGGGATTTGAACCCTTGGCCTTCTGCAGGTCATCGAGAAGATGCAAAGCAGATGTGATACCCCTACACCAAATCCCCTATTGATGAATGAAACTGCTTACAGTTTATACACATATTCCACTGTTAGCTAGAGAGCGATGCGAATAAAGGGACACATAGCCGTTCAGGCAGTGACCAAAACCCTCAGGGTTGAATTACTCGTATCCTGTTATAAGTAGAGGAAGTAAGTTGGCAGTACAGTAAATATTTGTTGAGACAAATAAAACATTAGACATGTTACCGAAGAAATAGTCTGAGCTAATAGGGCGACTAATAAGTTCTTCTTTAACGTTTCAGTACACGGAATACTTCGAACCAAAGCCTGTGATCAGATATCTGTCTTGAGTGACACGATACTGATATTGATAAAGTCTCACAAGGATACTGCTTTGGCTAGTGGCTACTCCATGAGTCAACGGCGAGGACTCATCACTCAGCTCGCAGGCACCAATTCATCAGTCAATAAAAGGCAGACACTAACTAGACTTAATGTATTATGAAGATAAATCATTTTGAGTATACGAACTGATCGCATATCACACTTTGTTCCATCTACGATACATAAGAAAATGGCCGAAAACTCCTTTTCCTCCTCTGACCATATCTACTTTTGGCGCGAAACAGACTCAGAAACAGGCTATCTTTCACAATGGTATTACTGTCCATTCACCGACGATGAAGACACCAAAAAGACGTACAAGACAGCCGAGCAGTAAGTCACGACAGACATAAGCACAATCTTCATGGCTAACACACATACAGCTACATGATGCACCACAAAGCCCTCCTCTTCAACGACGAAGCCATCGCCCTTGAATGCCTCCGCGCCAAGCACCCCCGCGACTGCAAGTCCCTCGGCCGCAGGGTGAAGAACTTCAACGAGGAGACATGGAACGCCCACCGCCGCGAGATCGTCCGTCGCGGAAACCTCCTCAAGTTCACGCGCGCCGTCTCCGAGGAGGGCTTCGCCAGAGGAACACCTGCAAAGAGCGCCAAGCGCACTTACGAGCCCATCGAGGGCTCTTTGCGAGAGATGCTGCTGGCCACGGGCGACAGAGAGATTGTCGAGGCGAGTCCCTTTGACCGCATCTGGGGTATCGGGTTCGCGGCTGCGGATGCGAATCGGGCGAGAGAGGCGGGTGCTTGGGGAGAGAATCTTCTGGGGCTTGAGCTGATGGAGGTGAGGAGGATGCTGAAGGAGGAGGAAGAGGTCAAGAATCGGAAGAACGAATACAATCAGGACAAGGGTGAATGATACCGGATATAATATAAACGGATGCTTAGTATTCGGCTAAAAGCCTAAGTTATATTTACCTTGGAAACACAAGGTAACTTTTGAGTTATAATATCTATGTCTTCCACCATCTTCCGCCAATAATACACCCATCCCCGTCAGTAATCATACATACAGAAGCCTCATCCCGAGGCAAGCAGAGCGGCGTGGTTGTCCTTTTTTTGCTCATTTACAGAGCCCCAAACCCCGTTCCGGAAATGCTTAAAGTGGTTGTGTGTTCGTGTCGAGAGCCCACCCCTGGTATTCCACATGATGGCACATATTGTACAGATATTAACACACATTAGGCGAGCCCGTGCTTCGGTCGCCTGTCGTCCTCTCCTCTCTCTCGGATATCCAACAGAATACGCCCCAACCCCGTGACGCCTGATAGTGAGCAACTGTGATCGACTCCCTTAGTACCAGTCTCGTCCGCTCTTTTGCATCTCGATCAGGCGCCATCCCCGCGTCTCGGGGTTATTGACGTCCTCGGGCACACGGGTGATGCCAATGGCGTAAGTCACTAGCTGCACTTTGTCCTCCATGCCGGCCGCAAGCTTATTCGTCTTGGCGTTGCGGTAGACGTGCACCTCTTGCGTGCGGCAGGTAATGATAAACACGGGAACCTCACCGGGGTCGAGCATGCGGGCCCGTAGGATGTCTACGTTCCTGATGTCCAGGATCCGTCCGTCTGACTTCATGCCCGCCTGGAGGTACTGCTTGGTCAACGCTTCGTACACGGAGTACTGGGCTGCTGACAGCCAGAGCTTCAAAGTCTCCGTCTCACCCTTGACGTATGCGTCAAGGACCTCGGGTAAAATATATTCGCGGAGCTCCTGGAGGAAGGGCTCCACCTGGAAGTTGGGGTCCATGGCCCGGAACTTTTTGATAACCATGGCCGTCTCATTTTCGGCAAAGAAACCGGCGATACGGTCCGTAATGCTTCGAGCGGTCGATACGAGAGGGTTCTCCGATTCTTCGTATTTGCCCTTCATGCTGAAGATGCCCTGTACAAACTTGTTCTGGTCGCGGAAGTCTCTCCAGGCCTCCTTCCAGGCTGCGTCCTTGTGAAGTGTCACGTTGGTACCGGCACTGCCAACATTAGTTTAGAAATCGAAGCAAAGATACCAAAACTCACTCAGGATCCTCTTCCATAACTTCACCCTTGAAACCCCGCTGCTTATCAAGGGCTTCTCGGCGTTTCCGGCGCTCCTCCTTCTCGACCCACCCACCATATCGTGAAGAGCTGCCATCGTCAATCACATTCTTGACGTTCTTGTAAGCCTCGGTATTCCGAATGGGCTGCGTAGCCTTGTCCATAGCGTCACCGGTAACATTGGCAGCCTTGCGTACGCCCTTGACGACAGAGGTATCCCAGGTCCAGGAAGCACCCTTGCCGATGGCACCGGCAGTCGTCTTGACACCTGCCGACACTGTCGATGATACGGCGCCGGTGGATTTCTCATAGGCCTCGCGGGCCCGTCGCACACCCTCGCTCTCGGCGAACTGGTTAGCGGCGGCGCCAATCTGCTTTGTCGACTCGTTCCACTCCTGCGACTTTTGGAACTCAGTGTTCATTGTCTCCATGAACACCTGCCAGGGAGTCTTGTCACCATGGGGAGGTGGGGGAGCAGCATCCTCCTCCTTCTTTTCCTTACCCTCCTCTTTTCCGTCTTCGCCTTCCTTGTCACCCTTCTCTCCATCCTCAGTCTTCTTGGACTGCTCCTCCTCGGGCTTAGACTCGGATTCGGCCTCAGCCTCGGTAGGCTTCTTCTCCTTCGCATCTGTCGCAGGAGCCTCTGGGGATGGCTTCTCGGTCTTGGGCTTGTCTTGTTGAGCTAGCCGGCTGGAGAGGTGGAAGAGGCGAGTTTGGGTGGCGTAAGCTTGGGAGAGGCGTAGGTCGGCAGGTAAAAAAGGCGACCTCAAGGGCGATCGCACTGTGCCAGAGACGAGAACGCCTTGTGACCTTGCGCTATCTCGCGAGGCATTTTTGGAGAGCTGGGAGGATAATCTGCGGTAGGCGGGAGATGTGCCGGTGGAGGAGAGATGAGCGGACGCCCGTGACAGGGCAACTTCCGAGTGGGCCGTCTTTCTCGCAAGGGAGTTCATGATTGCAACAACGCAACAAGACAAGGAGCCCGCCACAGGACGCGATTGAACGTGGAACGGGGCGTTGAGAATTAGGAGATGGACGGTGGAAGGTAGTGGAATACACGCAGGAAATTTTGGTTTGCGATGTCGGTTGCAGGCGGAAAGGAACCCGGGGGGGTCGGCAAAGCCTCGGTACAATTAGCCCAGACTCCGGCCCGCTGGAGCTTCGACCGGAGGAAAATTTGGGAGAAGGCCGATATCTTTGGAGACTGCATCTCAGAACGACAGGCAATGCGTACAAGATGAGCCGGCCATTGACGAGTCGCCTTGCGGCGCAATCGCTATTCTCAAGCCCCCGTGTCACAGCCTCGAAGGCTCCTTTTCAGATTGCCCGATCAATCTCGCAGACGAGCTCTCTCCGCGATGATCTCCCTTCTCCTCCGCCTCGAGCCCCCCGGAAGAGGGTCCACGCCCGGCCCAGCACAAGCTCACTGTTAGAGAGCATCTACGGCTCTTCACAGCCGACAAATGCCCAGCCGTCTCAGAACAACGCCATGGCCAACCTCTCTCAGAGCCTCGTCTTCAAGACACTTGACAAGTCAACGATCGATACGAGCGCCCTCTCGGGAGGTGTCAGCCGCACGGTGCAGGCCAAGGAGGACGACCTCGAGCCCTTCCACTTCCACATCTATTCGCACAAGCACAACACCCACATCACCTGCACTAAGCCCAGCCGTGAACCCATCATCTCTCTGTCGGCCGGCAATATTGGCTTCCGCAAGTCTCGTCGTGGCACCTTTGACTCGGCCTACTCTCTCACAAAGTACGTCCTGGAGCGGTTGATCCACACTGGCTGGCCCATGAAGATGTCCCGGCTTGAAGTGACGCTGCGAGGCTTCGGTCCTGGCCGAGAGGCGGCTCTCAAGGTCCTCATGAGCCCGGAAGGCAAGATTCTGCGCGACAAGATCGTCCGTGTGGCAGACTCGACGAGAATCAAGTTTGGTGGTACCAGGAGCGAGAAACCCAGGCGTCTGTAATAGACTTGGGTTTGAAAATTCGGTTTGGCATGCCGTTGGGAGGCACTTTAAACCGGGGAGGATTGGGAAAGTGAATGTACCATATCTGTACGAACTGTACTATACAAATAATCAAGACACAACTTGCAATGCGCTTGCAAGTGTCCGAAAGACCGACACTGCTTCCAATTCTCAAAACTATTGGTATCGTGCTGGCCCATTCAGAGGAGCGCCCGCCAAAACTCCAAACACCAGTAAAACACTCATACAGTCAGTTGTCTGCGTACATGCAGTCATGTCATCCTACGGTCCTATCGTCGCGGAGCCATCTCGGACGGAGGCAGTCGTCGACCGGCAGTATCCCGGATAGCTTGCTTCCCTTTTCCACTCCCGCCGCGTCTCCTCTCCTCTTCACTATCCCACTCTTCATCGTCACTACCGTCGTTGCTCTCTATCAAGAGGTGCGCGCCAGGAGATCCCACAATGCGGGAACGATCGTCAGAGTTGTCGTAGTCGTCTAGGAGCGCGCCCTCGTTAGTGTCGTACTCTGGCGGCTCAATCCAGTCCCGCGGGACCACACAAGGTAATGCGACACCGATACTAGCAGCTCGATTCAGCCAAGACGGACCGGACTGGCCAGTGAGCTTCTTGCACAGATGTGATGTAAAGTGGTTGCAGTTCCTGGTGAGAAGGTTATATGAGGGACCGAGAAATTCGTCGGAAGCAGCGCGGAGAGTCGCATCAATCTCCTGGTCGGTCGCGAGAGTGAAGCCGTGAAGGATCTCGCACCGAAAGGTACCTCCTGGAGGCTCGGTTCTTGGCTTAGTCCAGTATACACCGGTTGCGCCTCTCTTGTCATGCCCGCCGTAAGCGTACTCTCTGCCGTTGATGACAACGCCAGAGTGAAGAAGCGAGGCGCCCACCGTCCATAATACCGAAGAGAGTCGGCCGGGCTATCAATGGCACGCGAATCAGCAGCTTGATCATCGAGGTCAGATACACGACGTGGTGTTGCTTACTGGGAGCAAGTCGTAGACATGAATGGTGATCTCGGTTTTTTGCAGAGACAACGTCGACCGGTGAGATCTGCTCACCGACGAGCTCTTCTTGGGCCGAGGCATTGTGGTACTGTAGAAGCTGGTGCTGGATAGCGTTGCGATGTATGCGACGGGTTGCGACGTCAGAGTGTCTCGGAGGAGCTTGGGTCCAGTGGTTGACAGCGAGAGCGGGGCTGGGGAAATAGTAGGGTGGTACGGAGTATTGTATGAATATATAGAGAGGTACTTCAGTCAAAGGAGAACAAAGAGGACGATCGTGTATGGTGAGGATGCGTGATTCAAAGGAATCATGAACAAAGAAGGGATATGAGAAGGAGAAGGAAGCGGAGAGACCGGCCCGGCTGGATTGACGCCTTGTCTAGGTACAGCACCTTATCAAAGCGCGGTCTTCGGCGAAGGCTCAAAAAGCCTCCAAGCCAGGGCAACTCTCAGGTTAGTTACTTTCTCCGCGTGGAGTCAGCGTCCGTCTTTAGCAATGGAATCCAAGGGTCTTTCTGCGCACGGCCGCATCTGCGCAACCCGAACCAAGCTGCTTTCGTCAGCCAATGACGTTACTCTCAGTTCTCATCCGGAACAATAGATTATCCGATTGACCAAGAAACCCCTCGGCATGGAGCCCAACCTCCTCTCAAGGTGGGGTGCAACAAATTCTCATCTCATCTCCCCTTGCAAGCTTCCTCGTGCAAAATAAAAAGAGAAATATTTTCTTCCGCACACATTTCTTTCCCTTTTCCTCTCTCTTCGGCGTCGCTCTCTAGTCGAAAGCCGTCCAGGGCAGTTGAGGTTGGCACCAGCCAACCCTGTTCTTCACCACGAAGCCCTCAACTTCTTCTCTACCCTTCACTTCTTTCTCCCCCCTCTTTACCCTTCGCGCAGCAAGCTCTGCAGCTCTTGGACACGTTCCCCCTACTCGTCTCGGACTAGTCGTCTTCGTTCAACGTCGTCACTACGCCAAGTCAAGAAAGATGCCTCCCAAGAAGCAGGTTGTTGAGGAGAAGATCCCCCTGGGCAGGCCCGGAAACAACTTGAAGAGTGGTATTGTAGGTGACTATTCCCTTCGCAGACCTTCGAGGTCGTGTCAAGAAAAAAATTGGCCTCATACTAACTCGCTCTCAGGTCGGTCTGGCCAACGTCGGCAAATCTACCCTCTTCCAGGCCATCACCAAGTCCACCCTTGGTAACCCAGCTGTATGAAGCCCCCTCGCCGCCCGCCGCCCTTAGATTCGGGGTGCTGACAGCATCAAGAACTTCCCCTATGCCACCATCGACCCTGAGGAAGCCCGTGTCATTGTTCCCGATGATCGGTTTGACTGGCTTGTCGAGAAGTACAAGCCCAAGTCGGTTGTTCCGGCCAACTTGACCCTGTACGATATTGCCGGTCTTACCCGCGGGTCATCCACCGGTGCGGGTCTTGGGAATGCTTTCTTGTCTCACATCCGCGCCGTCGATGCCATCTACCAGGTGGTCCGCTGCTTTGATGATGCCGAGATTATTCACATTGAGGGTGACGTGAACCCCACCCGTGATCTCGACATCATCAGCGAGGAGCTGCGACTCAAGGACATTGAGTTCGTTGAGAAGGCCCTGGAGAACCAGAAGAAGAAGACTCGCATGGGCGGTCAAAGTCTGGAGCAGAAGAAGGCCGTGCAAGAGCAGAATACCATTGAGAAAGTCCTAGCCTGGCTCAATGACGGCAAGGATATCCGCAAGGGTAACTGGGCCCCCAAGGAGGTGAGACTTTTTTTCCCTTCTCCTTACTCTACACTCCCGCTTTCATGATGACAAAAGGCCAATTGGCCTGATCTAATCCCAGCTCGTCGAATGCCTCACATATTAACGCTTAGAGGCATTGTGAGATAAACTCTACTCTGATAGCACACTCATACACCCCATTTCATTTGGTGCCGTTTTTACCAAGCATCTGCTGACCCGACGTGCTCGTCTAGGTTGAGGTCATTAACCCACTCTTCCTCTTGTCGGCCAAACCCGTTGTCTACCTCGTCAACTTGTCTGAAAAGGACTTTATCCGCAAGAAGAACAAGCATCTTCCCAAGATCGTCGAGTGGATCAACGAGAACGCCAAGGGCGACCCCCTCATTCCCATCTCGGTGTCGTACGAGTCGCGCCTCACTCAGTTTGAGACCGAGGCCGAGGCGAAGGAGGAGCAGAAGAATGTAGGCGCCGAGTCGGCTTTGCCCAAGGTAATTCTGCAGATGCGCAAGTCCCTGCAGCTAGGCAGCTTCTTCACCGTCGGTGCTGATGAGGTTCGACAATGGACTATTCGTACTGGCACCAAAGCGCCCCAGGCTGCTGGTGTCATCCACGGTGATTTCGAAAAGACCTTCATCCAGGCCCTCGTTTTCAACTTCAAGATGCTCAAGGAGCTTGGTGAGGAATCCGAGGTCAAAGCCAAGGGCAAGGTCATGACCAAGGGCAAGGAGTACGTCGTCGAGGACGGCGATATTCTGCACATCAAGGCGGGTGCTGCCAAGGGTTAAACGGAGAAGACCCTGCCACCTGTCGTGTTTCATCATATAGAAAAAAGTTGAATGCTACGATGTGATAAGAATACTCCAATAATTGTGTGCCTTATCGAATATGTTTATATGAAGTCTGCTGGCCAGTCTGGATTTGGAAAATGTCTTCAAGCTCGGGGATGTGATGACATTGAGTGCAGTACAGGATCAAAGAAGTGTCTGGCTTGACGTTAGAGACAGCAAAGTATTGGATTGATATTGCGTGCGTGTGCTTGGTTGTGCATATTGTATGTAAGTTTCCGCTGTGTAGGGTAATGTCGATGCTAACGTTAGTGACGGTAGCAGATATCCGTTGTCTTATTTACGAAGACTTATTTACCGTCATGTTGACTTATTTTGTTCGGTATGAGAACCGTGCTTAGTATATCAAGTATCATAGCTCACATAGTAAAGCTAACCATACCTTAGAGTCGAGTGTTATCATACATGATCTCGAGTTGATATGGTGGAAACTCGGCTCTAACCTAGTTAGATGCAGAGAAGATAGCGTATTCACCATACGGTTGGGTGACATACATCTGTGACAGCTCACGCCGTTATTCATACCATGTTAGGTAACTGATCAACAAGGTCTGGGCGTCAAGCAACAAATACGATTCATCAAGATAACCCCCCCTAACTAACGGACAAGGGTTCTGCGCCATAACGTTATCAGCGGCAGAGGTGTCACCAAAACAGTCGAGACTCCTGCACAACGAAAGCCAACACAGCATCACAAATAGCAAAAAGAATTGGTTTGCCGTCAGCAAGACTCGAACTTGCGTTTTCAGTGCTTTAATCTAGCCACAAACTGATGTACTGACCCCTATACGATGACGGCGTCTTTAGATATTTGACTCGTGTGTAAGTCGCTATATATATATACACCGTCACCCAGCCACCGAGAAGCAGTATCGGCCCCCTCCACCCTATGGAAGCCAGATACTCACTGTACAGCCATCTCATACATCATCCTAGACAAACTCGCCTTCACCGGTGCAGCGAGTGAGCGGGAATTCCGGCTTGGCGCACAGCGTGATGGCACCTATAGACGCACCTTAGCTCAGGACACATACGATAACAAAAAGACTAGAGGGTCAAACTTACCAGAAACCCACTTGACGCCAGAATACTCCTTCTCCTGGAAAGAATCGGCCTCAAACGTGCCCGTCTGGGTCTGAGCACCGATGCAGCCCTTCATGACCCTGCCGTACTTTCTCGTCTTGATGGGCTTGGTGATCATGACGCCCGAGAGGCCGGCATCGACCTTTGCGCCGATGTTGATGGACGCGGACGACGTCCAGGTGCGGCTGTAGTCGATGCCCAGCGACAGGCCCAGCTTATCCTTGATGACGGAGAGGTCGCCGCCGGCGCTGACGGAGACGCTGTTGGCGACGCTGAAGCCCGTCATGACGTTCACGGAGATGCCGTCGCCGGTGCCGATGATGATGGGGGACATCTGCACGTCCCAGTCGACAAAGGTCTGAGAGCGGTCGGTGATGACGGCCGTGGTGTACTCACACTGGCGTCTGTCAAGGGAGTCCGCGTCGCTGGACACGGGGGCTTCATTGGCATGGGTTGGATGGGGGTAGTTTTTGGGGGGCTCTGGGATGGTCTCGGAGAGGCCTTCAAGCTCCAGGAGTTTGTGATAGACGCTCTCGTGAACAACTTCCACTGGTGACGGTTAGATCATGGACGTGGAAGTGAAATGATACATGAGAAGAGGGAGTATTGAGTCACTTACTGCGTCCCTCGCCATAGAGAATGACCTCGTGTGGCTCAAGGAGATGCTCGGGCGTCCATTTCGTGCTGTTGTATCCCTGGAAGGGAGCGGCACTGACACTCGCCGTGAGAAGCAGGCCCACGAAGCTGGCAGAAAGCATGTTGAACGAAGAGAGCTGAGGTGAAGGATTTACTGGTAAAAGACAATGTATGGCTGGTTGGTAATTCGATTATTCTGGTGGTGATGGCTCCTATGTATTATACTACTCCGTACGGAGTACAACCCACAGAGTCCACGAACTCCAACTGAATCCATTACGAGATACGAGATACTGATACGACGGGTTTCCAAGTATATTGCGATCGGTCTATATCTTTCCGAATCTATCGACTATGCAGAAACGAACCCCTGTCTAGGTTTCTGCCAAACTCGAGCCAACAACCCCTGCTCTGCCACCAAACCCCAGTTGACTACCAAACTCTATCGCCATAACGCGGAGTCGTCGGGAACTTATGATGCCGACAACTCCTAGTTCCTAACTAGTTGTGTCGGCCCGAGAATCCAACTACGTTATTGAAGGATTCAAGGTATCCAGTTGCGCTGCGTCCCAAGACGTCGGGCTCGCCGTGGAGTGACGACAACTGCCGCTCGTATAGGGCTATCGCTTCACGTTGAAGACAAACACCTGCCGATTCGAGCGGCTAAGGCTGTTGACGTCGCCGTGTCATTCGTCAGTGTTTCCCTGTAAGGCTCAGTTTGAGAGGTCATCGTGAAACCCGACGTGGGGGCTGTGAATACGTGAATACGAGATGATGGAGATCTATCTATCTTGAGGGATTTCACTCCATGGTTGATCTAGTATGTACGGAGTATAATATACAGTATGGGGTTCTGATCATCACTTCAACAGCAATCACATTCTCCTCACTCCTCGCCAGCCTTGCATTCATTCAAGTTACCACTTCCTTCATTCAAGCTACCAGCCCTTACACTCCAAGTCACCATGAAGTACACAGCAGTCACCACTCTTCTCGCTCTCGTCAGCTGGTCAGGCTTACCACCTCTCAGTCTCTATCAGCAGTTCACTAACATCTACACAGCGCCGTCGCCGACCTGCACAACGTCGCAGTCTGCGTCTCGGACAGAAAGTCCTCCGCGGTAGGCGGCACCCCCTTCAGCGTCAGCTACACCTTTGCCAAGGAGTTCGAGATGCTCCCCGACGCGACCAAGTGCGCCTGTGAGGCGTACAGGAACCGCAACACGGGCGATAAGCAGTGGGATCAATGCCCCGATTGCACCTTTGTAAGTCGATGCTCTCTCTCTCCGTGGCGTGTTGTGTTGGACTAACCGTTGTAGGACGGCACATACTGTAACTCTGCCGGCTGGCACATTGGTGGTGACGAGGTAAGATGTCCTTCTTCTGAATTAATATACTGGGTCTGACTTGAGTCCAAAGATGACTTATTACTGCGAGAAAATCTGCCATGCTGAGGGTGCAGAGGCGAACTAGGTTACAGAGTGACTGGAACTGTAGATTTACATGACTACGATATATCTGCTGGAATACTTGTAGATAGATTACTATAAGGGAAGACGAGCTTGTTCTGGCTATCATAGACACTTAAACGTCATTAAAGAAGCAAAACCAAATCGGCACAAGCCCACGAACATGTGTGATTATGAACTTGTTATTTGTTTTATTAAGTAGTAGAAGAATTGCATAAAATGCAGAAGATTCATATCGTCATTGCGCCCCTTTCTCAAATCATCCGTTTCATCTAAAGAGTGATCATCATCGTTATCCTCATCGCTACATATAGTTAGTTACCACATCAAGTATCTTAGACTCCACCATATCGCACACCGCGCTTCCCTAGCTCCTTACGGCCAACAGCTTCCTCAGGGAAGACCCATCCACGACTCCGCTTAGCCTCGCGCTTCTCGGCGAGCTGAGGCAATGACATCCACGTGTCCCGGGGCTTGGCCTTGCGACGGGTTCCCTCGGCGGGAGCGCCGATCTCGGCGCGCCAGTGGGCTTGACCAGCAGGAGTCTCGTCAGAGGCAAGCTGGCACAGGCCCCAGAGGGCGAGACAGGCCGTCAAGGGCGTCTCCTGGGGCAGTTGAGAGGCATCACCCTCGGGGGCGGAAGCAGCAAGCTGAACAGAAGTGACTTCGAGATCGCCAAAGAAAGGAGTGGTCTCAGTGCCGTTGCGGACGAGCACAAGCTCAATCTCGGTGAGGATGAAGCCGTAGCGACATCCGTGCTCGCGCATAGCGTGGTGAATGGCAGCGAGGCCACGCAGGTACTCGACCCGCTTGATGTTTCCCTCAACGCGCATACCAGTGTTGAAGCGGTCGAAGCTGCGGACGAGGCCAACAACGCGGGCGGTAGGCTTACCACCAAACATGGCAGCTGCGGTGGTGGACTCGCCGGCAGCATTGGCAACAAAGAGAAGATCGTTGAGTCCCGCAGTCTTGGGAGGCACAGAGAGATGCAGCGGGCGGGTCGAGGACATGTTCAGGGCCGAGTTCAGCTTTGGCAGGTAGTAGGATGCGTAGATGGAGTGGAGAGCAGCCTCGGTCTCCGGGTGACGAGAGGTGATGGTGGGCTCAGGGAGCAGAGGCGCCGGGACAGGAGACGTGAGCAAAGCCGAGGCACCGGGGAGAGAGAGGACAGTGGAGGCGTTGAAGGAAGACCAAGAACGAATGTTGCGGACATCCCACCAAAAGTGTTTCGTGGTAGCATCGCGAAGAGGGAACGAGATGGTGCGGACTAGAGAAGCAGCCGGGTTGGAGCTGGTAAGGAAGTTGAGGAGGTTGGTGTTGGGAGTAGGATCCGGGGTGGTACAAAGGCTCAGGGGCGACTGGGCACGAGGGCTGTAGTTGTAGGAAGTGAAGCCATAGTCTGTCTGCTGCTGCTGGGGGACAGGGATGTAAGTGGGCATCTGGCGGTAGGTAGGATAACCGTACTTGTCGATGGCAGCGGCGTCGAGACTGGAAGCACGACGCGAGTGAGAACTGCCAGAGACATGAGTTGCAAAGTGAGCGGGGGACGCAAGAAGAGACGCCGAGAAAGTGTCATCAGGTTGGCTAGAGAAAGAAGTGTTGACTGAGCCAATCGTAGCAGGAGAGTCAAAGGTGATGTCGTGCAAAGACTCAGGGTTTGTGAAGCTACGAGAATGACGAGAAGGCTTGGGAGCATGAGGCGTAGTCATACGGTAGTTGCCAGAGGGAGTAGCATCGATATCCTGGTCCTGAGAGCGGATCTTTGGCAGAAGAAGAGGGCCATGGTGACGGACAGGAGGAGAGGCTCGAGGAGGAGTAGTGAAACGAGAGCAGAGAGACTCTCGGTCAGACTCAACCGAGACGGCAGAGTATACCGAGGCCTTGGAGGAAGAGCGAGAATGGCCCGAAATGTGACCAGCAGCATTCGCCGAGGCCGAAGCATAAGCCATGTCAAGCAGAGCCTGATCAAAGGGCAGGATGGGCATGGCAGGAGGGGGGCTTGGACGCTCAATAGAGGCCGAAGGGAAGTTGAAGTCAAAGGGCATGTCAACTGCCAGACTATGAACGGTATTAGCATCATGTATAAGAGTTGTGCCATGAAGTTGACCTACGCAGACATGATGGCGTTTGTTATTAGGGTCGTGGGTCTATGGTTGTGACAGTTGAAAAGGCAGGGATTAGGAGTCCGGCTCCGAGAAAGCAATAGTTGGATATGTAGTGGTTTCAAGATAGTGCTGTGAAGCTTTTGATCTGGCGATTATGAGACGATGAGCAAAGTGATACCAGACCACGTTGTCGAAACAGGAAGAAAAGAGGAAACAAGGCTGATGAGATCCCTTGTCCAAACGAGGACTATGAGACGATTGGTGAAAGACAGGCTGACGATGAACCGAGAATGCAAAAGGGAGAGGCCTAGGGCGAGGCCGTCTCTTCTTATGCTCTCGGTCGACGACGACTGGAGGGGAATTGGGTGGCGATGGAGCGTCTGGCCCATCCGAGGCGGCGAAACAAGGAAACACGCAAGAGAAGGATGTGAAACACGGTCCTGCTGTCTCCCGGGATCCATGTCGCGGACGCGGCAAGAGAGAGCACGCGCGCGAGTGTTGCTGAGAGAAGCATGAGGAAGCTGGAAGCTGGTGTAAGTCGAAGAGGAACAAGACGACGCTCATGATTCGCTGGCGGGAAATCGACACTGTGGCCGCCCACCAGCGGCTAGCACTCAACGTCAGTGCGAGAGTGCAAAGGGGACTGTGCGATACTACGTACCCCGGCAGTAGAACACCCCCTGCCAACGAACCCCTGCCATCTCGATTCTGGGCTCGGCTTGATCGCTGCAACAGCCCGGCCGCTGAGTGGCCAGCGGCTATGACTCACGTTTAGATCCTCAAGTCGACAGATTCTAGCCTCTTTTTTCTCTTCCTCAGCTTAGTTAGAGGTTGCTGGACGCGACTGAACTTCCAACACGACCGCGTCGTGTATGAACAGACACATATCTCTCTCTCTCTCTCTCTCTCTGCGTGTCAAACCAAATACTCTCTGTTGCTAGGGACAACAACCCAAGGACTCTTTCATTCTCAGGGTCAAGTCCAGTCCCCCATCGTATAAGCGCCAGACAACAGCTCATACAGAACTATCAATTCTGAACATTGTACTCCGTACTCCGTACAAAACCTCAGAATAGAAGCAAAACTCTCATGGATCTCCCCTTGACACACTGGCCCCCCGACGACCAAGTTTGTTTTAACCGCCCGGCGTCTAATAATAAGAGGACGGGCGCTTAACCACCGTACAAGCTCATATTAAAGAAGGCCATCGTCGCACCACAAAGCCTCCATCCAGGCCAGCGGCTACAGAGATTGTCCTCGGCCCACAATGTCTCTCTCTTTCTTCCTTCTTTCTCGTTGCACAGCCTCGCTCTCTTCTTTTTTGAGCCTCTTTTACTAGGAACCTCGGCGCGTAGCCCTCACGTCTTCATCCCCCTGATCCTCTCTTCTCATTCGTTCCTAGGCACGCGCTGCAATACTACGCGCCTTGGACCAATCGGCATCGCGCAAGCTCCGTCTTCTCCACGACGGGCCGTGTCTCGCGAGTCGCCAACAATGAGTGGCTCTAGATTTCTGCACCATGGTGGCTTTTTACTACAGGACCCTGGTCTTTATTCTTGTTTAGCTTCTGTCGTCCTCTTTTGTTTCATGTTTCACCTCTCGCACAACGTTCGGTGACTTCCTATCCTTGTCCTAGCTCTCGCCCTAGCTTTGACGGCTTACAACGCCTCATCGCGAAGAGGCCAGCTTGGATCCTTTTCGTCCTGAATCCAACTTGCTCCACTTGCCTCTTGTGACATCCATGCTGCTGCTTGACTATTCCCCGTCTCGAATGGGGACTTGGAGGCATGCGGTGAGGAGTATCAACGCCTCATGCTGGAGGGTCGGTTAGCTGTGTTTGCCAGCCTCTAACTAGGTGAGAATGAGCTTGACCTCCCACCCTACACCATTCCCATACTTTCTGAAATACTCAAGCAATAAGCAGACATGTTGCCCTCGTCGATTATATACCACATGCCGTATGTATCATGGCACATACGTTGCTCTAAATACCCGAGTTGGGCCCAAACTCCAACCGCATTTACCCAAGAAAGAAGTGATGCTTGAATATACATAGTGTATACTATTATGAATAGTAATGGTGGTTGACTTCGTGAACAACCAAGCCGTCTCCCTCCCTCCCCACTCTCCTTGGCTGCAAACTCATGGGGTATCCATCCAACTCATCCATCAAGTCTAAAGGTGGGTTCTGCATATCCCCCGGCCCCTCCGCGTAAAAAAGCCCGCATGCAGATCAGCTTCACCTTGTGCTGCCACAGCAGCCCACCAGTCCCAGACGCGTCTCTGATTTCTCCATATCACGCGTCTTCGTGGTGTTGTGTCTTGCTCCCGGACCGCGCATCTGTATCCTCCATGTATCCCCACTCACTGCTACCCGATCATCCAACCTCGCCACCGCCCTCCGTCACATCCAGCGCAACCACCTCCCGTGTAGGGGCTGATGTTTTTGTGCCATTACCCGCTACGCCCGCCTCTGGTACCTCGCTGCCTGTCCGTATCTTTCGCAGCGCTCTCATCATGCCCTCTAGCTTCATACGCTCCTGCACTGCCATCCCTCGGGCGAACTCCCGGATCGCCTGGCGACCCATCTTCTCATGGAGATCTTGCCATCCAGCCAGCTCCCCGGCCACTGTCTGCTGTGTGTACCGAAGTTCTCTCGCTAGATTGGCAGCTTCTTCTCTTGATTTTCGTGCTCGCTCTTCCTTCTCGTCGTATAGTCGCTGTCTAGTATCATCTAGGAGACCCAGAGGCCACCTTGACTTGTTGAGAGAATTGTAGTTTCTATCAGCCTCACGTTTGGCCGCTCTCATCTGAGAAATGATGGATGGGGGTCGAGATAATGATGCCAAAAGAGCTTGCACCGTCGACTGCATGGCCAAGAGTGTCGAGTGAAGCACTGCCTGTGCGTTCGACTGGATCGGGACGATTGACCGCACATACGTCTCAAACGCTTCGATGTGTTTAGGAGGGAGGAACTGTAGCGTCGAGACAGCTCGATGAAGCAACACTGACGAATCGTACATGTCTGAACTCGAATTAGTTTCCCGCCATCGATTGGAGTGCGGTATTCCGCGAGATACGTACCTGCTGCAACCAGCCCTAGGTTGTTGGCTCGTCTTGTCGTGCTCTTAGTCGAATAGTTGACGCTCCTGACCATCTCTCGCGCGTGATTGACAAACTGCTCCACCTCTCTCACATCCTCCACCGGCTCATACTCATCCCTCACCTTCTCTGCCCGTGTCTCTGCCTTGAGAAGTGTCCGCTGCTCCATCATGTCGAGCTGCAGTTCAGGTACAAGGAAGAATTCCCAGAGCATCTCGTGTGTGGCAAATGTAGGGTGCATGAGCATGATCTTCAAGAACCAGTCTGCACGCGATTGCATGTCACGCAGGATTGCACGAGAAGGCTTGGATGGTATCTGGAACGGCGAACGCACGTCGGTGAGTGATGGGATCCATGATGCGGGGTTCTCGAGCGCGAGCAGATTGGGCAGATGCTCAAAGTCGGAAAGTGACCTGCGACTAGTCGTCACCGTGTAGCTGTCGTGGTCAGTTGGAGCTGCTGATTTCAACACCAATCGTACAGTGGCGTCTTCAACGAAGAACGCCCTTACCACGCCCGTAATACGCGAATCTAATCCAGGCGGCATGCTGAAGAGGGACAGGTCGTCAATCTTGTTCCGCACGTCGTCATCCTTTGCCAGTTCTACTGCTGTAAGGCCTCGAATCTCCTTGGCTCCAACGTCTACTCTTGGGTCGGCAAACAGCGAGCGGACCATGTCATATCTGCCATACTTGCTGGCCACCATCAACGCCGTGAACCTCTTATCGTTCGTCGCATTGACATCGACATCGCAGAACTGCAAGATTCTCAGCGCGAGCCCCGCATCGTTGATAATGTGAAGTAACGTGTTTCCTTTGTTGTCAATGTGCTCATCAACATGGAGGGCCTGTCTGTCGCGCTGCGCAGCCGTGGCCGCGTTCATACCAGCCTTGACCATCTCGTGATAATTCCCATGGTCATACGACCGGCAGAGAGCGAATAAAGGTGTTTGACCGTTCTTGTCCCGTTGTCGCCATGGTATAAGGTGACCGATGCGCGTGATTAAAGTAGGGGCATGGAAGAGATAATGACCACAACTTCGACCCCAAATGTCTTGCTGCGCCAGGTACAGAGATAACTCGTCGGGGGTTGCTGATGATACGATAAAGTCCAATATCATCTCTGTGATCTGAGCATTGCCCAATTGGATGGCAGCGCTCAACAGCGTGGTGTCTTCGTTATTCATGTCATCAAGGACAAAAGAAGGAGAGAAATACTCGGATAGGGAAAGGAGATACCTGAGCGTCTCTCCCCGCTCGGCTTGGATAGCCATCATAAGGACCGACTCGCCGAAAGAGTTGTTGGTCTGTGATAGCCGAGCAACTGAAATATCTCCCTCCAAGGCGCTACCGATAGTCCCTATGCTGGCGGTGCGCGAATGAAAGGAGGCTTCAGATCCTTCCGACAAGCTTCTGGTGTCCATCGACACTTTCTTGACTCTTCGTATAGGTATGGAAAAGTCATGCGCGTGAATCTCGTGGTCATCATTTGCTTGAAAGGGAAACACGTGGCTGAGATCTGAGCCGTGGGAAAAGTGCTCGTAGAGCGAAAGAGCCAAGGAAGATCTCCTGGACCTTGTCGAGCCTGTAGGCCTGGAGCTATTCTGTAGTGCCAATGCCGTTGATGGTCGACGGCTTGAGGTGGGAGATTCGGATAGATCGTCATCATCCACAACCTCTGAATCAGGTTCCATGATTTTTTGGAGATCGTCCAGTGTCCCCGTCTTTGCGGCGTCCCATAGAGTCTTGTTCCTTCGGCTGGCACGCCGTAGACCCGCTGAGTCGAGGACGAGATAGGCCAGCACAGCTTCGAACGTGCTTAGTGCATAGCCCAGCTCGCCACTGTCGACATCGTCAATGAAGATAAAATTACGCACATATATCAGCCGAGCCTGTAACTGCTTAACTTGAGAGCGAATTACAACATATAGGAGGAACGAGACGAGTGTGTCCGCGTTAACTGTCATAATGGGCTTCTCCGATGCCGAGTCTGGTGAAACGTTATGGGACTTGGATGTGTCTGTCAGTTGTGAGACGATCTTGATGGTCGACAGAAGAAGGTCGAGCATGACTTGAGGACATGTAGCAACAGTGATCTTCTTAAACTCCTCCACAGCTGGCCCAAGCTGAATGATGAGATCGTGTTTCGACTTGGAACCACCATCAATAGTGATGCCGAGCTGGGAAATGTCGATAAACTGCATCTTTCTGATCTTGGCCTCAAGCTCTAGATCATAAGGTCGCTTAAGAGCGTTGAGCCTAGGGAAGAGCAGGTTATGGAGGTTTTCCGTGACATATCGTTCGATGAGTTTCTCAACCAGCGGCCCTGTTAACTCTGTCGTGGCACCCAACAAGGATAGCTGCTGCTTGTCGACCCCCTGGAAGAGGTCAATAGCAGCTGTGACAGCAGTTTCGAGCGAGGCTCGCATGATATCCTCGTCATCTTCGGCGTAAAAATTCTCCGTTACTGGCAGCCTGTTGTCCTCTCCTGTCCTAGCCGACATGCTGTTGGAGCGAGCTCGCTTCATAGCGCTGGTAATGGGTCCATCAGGCTGGGGATCGGGGATATGCGAAGCCGACGGTGGGGGAGGTAAGGGTTTGCGAAAGGCGTTTGTAAATTCGTGAAACAACTTTTCTAGGCCGGGCTGCATCTGTCGTGCAATCATTGGGAAGTTGTTAAGAAGATCGTGGAAGCTCTTGATATCCTTCTTGCGTGGGGCTGCATTCTCGGTCGACTCGGCATTGGTTGCTTGCTTCTGTTCTGTGATCCTGCGCTTTCGTACGTTAGGGATCAAGATGGCCGGGCTAATCTTGTTCTCCTCCCATATGCCAACCAGAGGCCTAGATATGAAATAGAGCAGCCATTGTCGTGGCTCAAAGACATCGGGGTAAAATGCAATATCGTTGAGAATCTGGGCTTGGGCGAGTGATTTGAAGCCTGCGACTAGTGAGAAGAGAGAGTCATTGGTGAGCCGAAAGATACTCACCTTTGTTGCTATATACGAATGTGTCCTTGATGACCACGCTCTTCCCGTTGAGCGTCGAGAACTGCTTCGCCTTGCCCCTCACCTCGCGCAAGTTCTGACTACCATCCTTGCCCCCTCCGACACCGTTGGAAGCTGGTATACGAAGGACATGGCTGGCGAGAAAGTCCTCCGAGCTGATGACCTCATTGGGGCCGTTGCCGCTCTCGGTCTCGCGGAACGTGAGGAGGACATCCGTCGAGGGAACCAGTAGGATATGATGATGAACCGGGGTACACTGGCTTGCGAGAGAGCTCTTGAAAAAGGCGGCCAGGAATGGGTTTAGAGGTTGCATTCATTCGACTTGTGGCCGGCGTGTCAGAACTGGGTCGACTCCCCAAAGTCGCAACCTCAGGGACGTGGGTGGAGAGCTGGGATTGCGGAGGGAGGACGAAGGGGTTGAGCGGATCGACCGGGATCGAGACACATGCAGAAGGAGCGATGCAATGCTAGAGCTGTAGTGCGAGTCGACGTGAGTGTTTGGTGCGGGATGGAGGTTCAGCCCAATTTCATGACGGATGAGGCATGCGATGATAACGATAGCGATAGCGCGCTTGTCCAGGATAAAGGAGCTGGCGAAGAAGGACAGGAGCTTGGAGCCCAGTCCGAGGATGCGCGTGAGCAGTTGGAGAAAAGAAAAGGCTGACAATGAGTCGGTGGTTTTCGAATAAAGAGAAGCGACACGCTTGGCTAATAAAGAGGGTTGTCGATCGTGATGTATTCTAGTTAGTCTAAGGTAGGTTGAAGTGACGATGAATGTTGGGGAACGGGAGGCTCAAGCATGGAGCTGACCTCTCCGCACACAGGGCACATTGCGGCTGCTGCAGATCACCTAGAGCTGATGCGTATAGGTACTTCCAGCCAGCCTTGAGCTTGGAGCTGAACCAACAGTGCCAGCCCCAAAGAAGAGTACAGAGACTTCAAGAGCGCTAATCAACCCTAACTCGAACCCCTGAAGCCCGGGCAATCAATACTCCGTTGATCTAAGTATCACATGTCATAGATGTGAATAGCATCATTCATTGTAGGTAACGCGCGTGTTTGAGCCACCCTTGTGGAATACCTACCTTAAATCGAGAGATATCGTTGTACATGTTCAACCTCGCGTTTTAAACATAGTATTTTGTATATTCGCTGATACTGACGCTGTTTTTTACACACCCGTTATCCTAGGGTGCCCAGAATGTATAACTATATCACTATGTGCAAAAAAGAAGGACTGGGATAAGAGCAAAAACATACAACAGCGGGGATTCGCTGGTCGTCACCGACCCAACTACTAATCCGCCCCTCACTGGCTTGACTATGGGAGAGCGGACGGGATCCCGTATTTTCCAGTGGGTATGGTCGTATGTGCTAGCTTTGGCAGAAATCTGCTACTATATTGAAGACGTGCACACGACATCGGGTATCACGACTTGTAGATTCCAAGGTATATGGTGGTGCACGAGTACTAGCACTTAGTATCTCAAGGTTGGCTTTACCAATCCAAACAGTAGTCGACTCGTCGATATAACATAACTGACGTCCTGCTCGGGACCACTTCGTAGCGTCTTGAGCCCTTCTCGTCAAAATATGCATCCAGAATCACATACATACATCTGGTCGTTATAACAGCACTTATATATCGAGGCACCCATATAAAAGCTCTTGAATATCCCCACGAGCAGCTCTAGACTAGAACGAAGCCCAGACCTTTTTCCAAAAAGGGATCTGCCCAGGCACGGTACCCGAAGCCGGACCACTCTTATGATCCAAATCTGACCTCCTACCACTGTCAAGATCAATGCTCCAGCTGCGCTTGAGGGGGTCAGACGAGCGCCATATCAACTTGCAAACCCCGTAAATGACCCCAAATAACGGAACCAGGATATACGCATCCACAAAGTTCCCAGCATTGAAGGGCGAGAGCGTAGTCCAGCCCTGAACCAACGCCAAAAAGATACACGCACCAAGGCCGAGCCAGGCGAGATACGGGAAGCCAAGCGCTTTGTAGGGCAGCTCACTGACAGTCCGGCCCTGGACGGCCCAGGCGCGGCGGAAGCGGATATGGATGAGGCAGATGCTGCCCCAAACAAGGAAAGCGCTGACACCCGAGAGGTTGACGATATAGCTGTAAGCCTTGGAGGCGCCGGTGGAGACGTTCATCATGGAAATAGAGCCGACGGCGTTGGTGATGAGGATGGCCCAGACTGGGACGCCTCGAGCATTGGTCCAGCCAAAGATCCTGGGTGCCTTGCCGGACTGCGCCATGTAGAAGACGGTTCGGGAGCCAATATAGATGGACGAGTTAATAGCGGAGAGGCAAGTAACCAGGATGAAAGCATTGATTAGATGAACACCTGAAATATGTTAGCAAGAAGTCGAGATTGTCTATACCAGCTAAGTAAACAAACCTCCTTGCCAGCCCGCAGTCTGAATTGCGATGGTCATGGGGCTCTGCAGAGCCTTAGAGCCTCCATTGATGAGCCCGTCAGCATCAGCTGGACAAGTAAGGCCGAAGAAGAAAGCAGAACCCATGTAGACAAAGATGATGCGCCAAAAGACCTGGCGAATCGCCTGGGGAACAGCAACGCCAGGGTTCCTCGTTTCAGTGGCAGCAATGGCAATGGACTCGACACCTGAGTAAAAGGTCGCACAAAAGACAAAGACGGTTGCGACACCGCGGAATCCAGTACTGTTGAAAGCTCCAGGGTCGTGCCAGTATCGAAACCCAAGAGCCTCGTCCTGACCGATCAGGCCGCCAGCTGCGTAGATGATGGCAAAGACAAAGTACGCAGTCAGGCCGAGAAGCTTGATCAAAGCAAGCCAGAACTCGGCCTCGCCAAAGGCCTCGATACCAAGCAACTGGAAGCCCAGAAACACAGTCCAGAAGATGAGAAAGTAACCCCAGAGAGGGACCACTGGTGCCCAGTAGGTGAGGATGCTGCAAATGACGTTGTACTCGTTGGCCAGGACGGCGGCCCAGATGATGAAGTAGTTCCAGCCGACAGCGACAGAAAAGGATTTGTCCACCATGCGCTCGGCCAGAGAGATGAAAGAGCCTCCACCAGGGTATAGCGTTGTCACTTCGCCGAGGGACTGCATGATGGAAAAGGCGATGATACCTAGTGAGAGTCAGCTTCTGTCCAGACTCATGGTGGCTCGCACCTGCATATCTGATCTCAAGAAATCCTCAAGCAGTAACAAAGAGTTCATACCAACAACACCAAAACCAATAAGCAATGAAGCTGGGCCTCCATTGTTCAATGCGCCTCCGGCACCGACGAGCAATCCAGGACCAATAATACCAGCCAGAGCCATCATGGAAAGATGCCGATTCTTGAGGCCTCGCTTGACGCCTGTGTCCGGGTCAACAGAGCTGGCCTCGGTCGTCTCAATTGGTTGATCATAATCGTAGTTGTTGTCGAAGCCGGTTGGGCTATCACCCGCGACATCATCGTCATTTTTGCGACTGAACATGACTGCTTATCCCCTCGAGGCTCGGTCGTCAAGTGATAAGAGGTAGAGTGGGAAGCACAGATATCGCGCAACTGGGCGCCGTTGAGAACCAATTCGTTTTGAAATTACAGTGCGTCTGGTGGGAAACAGCAATAAATGCAATGCTGTGAAGCTCTTCCCAGAACAGACAAAAACGGATAACTAGAGAAAAGTCAAGATAGAGTTGAGCGGCATCGAGATGGCGATTATGGCATCACAAGAGGACCCGCCATGCTAACGCACTTAGGCGTAGAGCTCAATATCAAGAGCAAGGATCGACGCACGCTCATGGTTCTTAGAATCTGTTCCTTACTTGCTAGGTACGTTACAGTTCATAGGTGATGAATGGGGTTGGTTTTGTTGCTAGAGCTGACCTGAAGAAGCATCCCGGGTTTAGCGCTTCACAGGGATCTGTTCCCAGCGAGACAGAAACCTTCAAACACCCCCACCCTCCAAGACATGTGGCTTTTCCTCAGGTTGCATTGTGGCCGTGTGAAATGCACAAAACCCGGGGATAACAAGATACGCCATAGACAATATCAATCACGACATCGACAACCTTGTGACAGTGAACACAACACACAGGCGACAGGCTTTGTAAACGGCCGAGAAATCGTGCTAAAGTGACTTGGTGGTATGCGATGCCATTTAATTAGCGCAAGACATCGTGACCTTTGTTGGCCTAGAGGTTTTGAGGTATGCGTGTTGGTGTCAAACCTCAGCCATTGAACCTCGAGGTGGACAAGTGAGTGTGCGCACGAGGCTTGAGAACAAGTTGGCGATTCGACAGTGAGGATCCTATTTGGTTATGAATTGGTCATTGTATTGATTATGCCATCTTGCTCGTGATGACGATGTTAGATTAAGGGTGATGTCGACGTGGGATTCATGTGAAGCATCCAGTTAAACTCCCATACCTGTCTCAGCCTTTTTTACATACCCGAACCCCCATTTGACTTGACAGAGAACATCAAAAATGTCGATACGTATTTGCATGCGGCTCCAGCCCTGCCTGCTCGACCTCACCATGGCCGGGCTAAGTCCGGACCATCGGCACCTTGTACGTACCCCCTCGGCCTTTCCCACGACCGCATCGTGCGTGGGGCCGGGCTGCCGGGTCCGCTACGGAGTACGGATTACAGGAACATACATTCGGCCGATGCTTTCCGGTCGCTGGCGCAGTTGCAGGGGACTCGTGGGGTTGGTTTGCTGCCGAAGAGTGCGTTTCGGGATGCCAGTCTGCCAGTCGACCATCACCACCTGCATCTAGTTTAGCACCTAACTACAATACTAGCATTGCTGGGCGCCGAGCTGTCGGTCACTGCAGCCAAGCAATGTTGGCGTCTCTGCTCGAAAAGCGAGGCCAAACCAAAATTGGTATGTGTTGTTAAGACGTCGTTCTTGCGAAACTGTGTTCTATTGGCCGGTACAAAGTACAGACCAGCGTCATATGCTTGCAAATATACATAGCTGGCGCTCTCACGATCCTGCCATCATGGGGTCGCATGATCGCCATCAAGTCATAAAATACCCTTCTGTGAATCATCATATCTCAACGCCTCCGAGGACCTCCTCAAAGACCTCCAAGTTACCTTCATTCCTCCTATCAAACACAGCAAACCATACCTCCTCCCACCAACCGCCCTGGAACTCCGGCTCCCTCAACACCTCCAACCAACAATGGGCCACCTCCTTCGGTGGGTTCCTGAACGCGCCGCATCCCAATGCACCGAGCACAAGCAGGCCGTGATTGCGGTGTGCAGCCATGCGCAGACACAACCTCATCTTGAGTTTTGTGAGCTCTCGATCTGATGCTTTCGCAAAGACAATCTCATCAACTAAGCCGCCTGGGGTGTTCTGAGAAACTATCTCAACAGGCGGCGTGCGTAGAGCAGCAATGCTGAGAACACTGACGACAAGGAGGTCTTCGACTAGAACATCTGGCACAAGAAGCTTATGCCCTGAATCCTGATCGGAACGAATGATGACAACGTCTGGGGTATAGATACCCATGCGTTGCTTCCACGGGTAATATCGTCGATGCAGGGATAGGTATAGCGAACTGCGGTAACACAGCGCCTCCTCTTGAGCGCGTGCACCTTTTAGCCATCCTCCGCCGGGACTGACATGACTTGCCATGTTCAACACAGCGACGCGTCCAGACGAGGGACCCTTTGAAGCGGCAAGGGTGATGGCAGCGTTGAAAGAGTCATCGTTTACGATCCTGATAGCCGTTGTCCCCGAAGGTGACCGCCTGGGACATTCGGCTGCTTTGAGCGGTGGCGTAGTTTGGTAGTAGAGCGCCTCGGACTTGCTGGCTTGGATATCGGGCAGCTCGTGGAGGATGTCTGGGAGGACCGTTCGAGTTTCCTTGGCCACAGCAGCGAGTCCAACGCCGCGTCTCCAGGAGTCTTTGTATCTTCCGCGTGAAGGGTATGAGGCATGAGAGGATGGAGCTGGTGTTGAAGAGGACGCGTGATCTGTAGTAGCTGGTCTTGGGGCTGTGCTTCTAGAGAGCCATGTGTCCAGCGTTCTCTGCCCACGGCCGTAGTTGGAAGGCATGGAAATTTTCGATGCAGCTTTTGATGGCTGGCTTTGACCAAGCACGAAAAGAGTGATAAATTTCCCTGGGTTTTATAAAGTTCAAGTTGTGTTGGTATAAATCGGTAACGTTATCTGTGAAAGCTTTACGTAGGCACGCGCCATGAGCCAGCGTCAGCAGGCAACAGCAACCCTGTATCAGTCACAATGAGCAAACTAGTTAACATAACTACCTAGTCGCGCCCTCAAGCTTCGACTATAATTCAACGTCAACTTTTATACAATTCTCGTTTGAGCAATAATCAAGTGTTGTTTATAGGATAACATGATCAGGGCTATACTGTCGAAATTATGTACACTAACTTGACAGTCACATAAATCTGGCAGTTATTTGCTCCTTTTCAGCATATTTAAGGTACTAACTATACAAAATCATCTCTTCAAACCCGGGGTATCACCAATGACTACACATTTTGGTACATATTTATAAACATCCGCCTAGAGACTGGTGCTTAGGCACGAGTCTTGATGGCTCCCTCTGGGGCCTCGTCTGACGCTTCAAACGTCCTGGGGATGAGCCCCTCGGCCATATCAATCGCCCCTTTCATATCGTTCTTATTAAATAAGAAAAGTCCCTGAATCGCTGCTGTGCTTGTGTGTCGGTTCGATGGCTTTCCATCAGGTCCTTGGCCAAAGAGGCCCAGCTCTTCAAGCCGAGTCAAGAAACGTTCCTTTCCCGAGTGATCAGTATCAACATCGCCGTAGAATCGATCCCACATCTGCGCAGCTTGGTATCGCGTCGCCTCGCCGATGCGAAGCATCAGGTCTACTCGTCCCGGCCGAATCAGTGCCGGGTCAAGACGGTCAACGTGGTTCGTTGTCAGGAAAGCAATCCGCTCTTCACCGGCAGCAACGCCGTCTAGGGCGTTGAGGAGGCCGGAAAAGGTCACCGTCGCTCCGTTGTAGCCGTCGGAATCCCGCTGCCTTCGGTTCACAAACGCTGCATCTGCATCCTCGAGTAATAGCAGGCTCCTTTTTGGCAGCTTGGTGAGTAGATAGGCCAGCTTGTCGTCCGTCATGCCCATCTCACTAAGGTTGATCATTGCCACGCTGAAGTCTAGCTCTCCTGCAAGGGCCTGGATGAACGAAGTCTTGCCACTACCGGGAGGTCCAAACAGCAGATAGCCCCTTCGATACGGGATGCCACGATCCACATACCACTGCTGCCGCTGTAGAAAGTCCTGCACGTCATCCACGACGCTCTCCTTGACACCTTCATCTAATACGACAGAGCCCAAGGGTCGCTTCTTCCTCGGATCGCCAAGAGGCACCCAATCCATTCCACGAGCCGAGTATACAATCGTCTTGCCCTCATTCGCCCTGGCTGCCAGCTGGTGCGCCTCGGTAAATACGGCCTCGAAAACGTGTCGGTGCGCCCATAGCGTGGTCAACTGAACGATCTCGTGCGGCTCGCCCGTATTCATGTTGGCTGTGTTGTGCTTTTCTCGGTTGACAGAGATGTATGCGCTGCCGAACTTGACAATGTGTCGTCCGTATCCAGGCTGCAGGAAGAAGTTCGCGTGCTGTGGTCCGCTAACGCTAGACGTTCTCGAAGGAGTAGTCGTAGTCACCGACAAGTTATGTATTCGGGTCAATCGAGAAGCAATAAAGCCTGGGTTCTCTCGCGGTTGTGACAGCCAGGCCAGAATCCAGGGGTAGGCAGGATCCTGCTTGCTTATCTCGACATTGACAAGCAGGCGACGGCGAGCTGCGCCGAGAGCAGATATCGCGCCTTTTCGTGCAAATGCTGCAACTGCACCGAGCGATGCGAGGCCAATGCCACCAGCGAAAAGCGGATTGTCGAAAAGGGCATTGATGTTGAGCCCCGATGCCGCAGCGGGTTGTGCTGCCCGGTCGGTATTGGGGAAGCTTGTGAGAGCTTCCTTGAGCGTATCTTCGTCCATTGTCGGCGGATTCCGAATCGAATGGGCGGCTATAAGAGGGCAGTTTGATTCTTCACCTCAAATGTTACCAACATTGTCGAGGGGCGAGTGTCAATCGTAATCGCTGACTACGTGACACCTGATGGCTCATGCTGTAGAAGTAGAGCTGGGCCGGCTTAACTAGCTTACGGTAGTTGGCCCTCTTTTTTTTTCTGGATCGACTGCACGTGCATCGGGATGGTTGCAACTGAACATGCCTTATTAACGCATTACAGTAACTAGTCTAGATGAAAACGAAGACAATGTACACATCAATCAAGCTGTACAGGTATAACGGTATGTGTTTGTGAAGTGCCTGGGTCTGTAGGAGCTCTGTGCTTTGGACCTACCAGCCCAACTATCATGACATTAGACTCTTATGAGGTGAAAATAGCAAAGCATCGATATAAATGAGATAATCATGTAGACTCCTTGGTGTCAACGACACTCACCTAACTCGATACCTTATTTTGAGTAAAAGAATGATAATATCCATGAATACTATGTCTATAAGGTCTAAAAGGAATATTTGTCTTATGATACCAATTTTATTGGTAGAGTCTCAGACCACAAACGGCTTCTAAGGCGGCTTTGGTGAAGTGGGGCACCGCCATAGGGTAGGCCACTTTATCATAATGCAAAACCACAACACCATAATCTGGATCACCACAACACCACAACACCACAACACTAAAATCGACCGTGAAAAATGCAAAAGAAATGCAAAAAAACACGCCGATGGGCACTGAGAGCTCTGCTTCCGCCAGGGCTTGAACCTGAGGCCTTCGCATTACTGGATACTCGAGATTAAGTATTAGTACGACGCTCTAACCAACTGAGCTACGGAAGCTATTCAATTGTTGTTGGATACTCAGCAGGCACAAAGGCGTGAAGGATGAACAGTAACCCAGCTCGCCAACTCTAATTAAGCTCTGAGAACAGAGAAGCAACTGTGCGTGCTGGGTATCGGTATACAAATACTGACATCTTCAAGGCGGCTCTCCCAATAGACTCTTCAGCCTGCCCTCGCGAATGGCCACTACTGAGTGGCAGCCAAGCGTCGGAGGGCCGAGATTTAGTAAGAGACGACGGCTGGTACCTAAGAAAGGTACCTAGCCTGGGACGCTGTTACCTACTACCTTCATCTTCCCGCAACGACTTCTGTTCAGTCCACCGGGGTTAACGATAACCAACCGCCGCCCTCCAGCGCCAGCAACCCGATGGCCATCGCAACTCCTGTGCCCGAGATCCCCGAGCATCATATTGCAGACGACTCAGGGTTACAGACATCGTTTTGTTGGCGGTTGGCATGGCCCTGGGCTTGCCTAGATCTACTACCGCTGAAGCAACCCCTAACTATTCTATGATGCCTGATCAGGCAAGCGATTCTAGCAACAATATCAGTACTGGGACTGACAAGGGGTTTGGCGGGACAAGAATAAGGGATTTAGTATGGGTATTACTATAATAAACAACATCGGGAGACAATGGTTACTTATTATCACCATAGAATGGATATAGGAGAATGTATAAATACTTCTACTCTATTCTCTTATATTTCTTTCTAGTTATCTTAAATCTCGTCTTTAATATTCATTTTCTGCCACTGTCAAGAAGTTCTGCTGGCTGGTGGTGAACAAGATGCAAACATTCTCTTCCTACTCCTCTATTCTTTTATAACCATCTTACTCTTCCCCCTCTTTACTCTTCTCCCCTCATTACTCTCTTTTCCCCTACCCTCTTCAACTTTATCTCCCTCCCCTCAAGCTTTCACAAACTCTCTAAATCACTATCAGTGCAAGGTCGAGCTTTCACTATGGCTGGGGATGATAGCGAAAGCCTTCGCAACGACCCTGGGCACAACACTGGTGACGATGCTGGCAACAACACCGGTGGTAATGCCTCTCACCTCTTTGACCCACCTGCTCCGTAAGTCGACTGTCCTTATTGACATGACACACCCATTCTGACCAAAATTAGGTCTATCGTCCCTCCTTTCTCGGAAACAATGGTTGAGCTTCAAGTATCCAGAAGCTATCTCGGTGGAGACCCTGGTTCTTAATAACCATATCCAATGCGTTGCCACCCCGAACCAGTTTCTTATGAAGCAGAATGAAGCACTGCTGGCTGTCTTAAGCAAGTGAGTACTCTCAACTACTACCAGACTATATCTCCTAGTGTTGTTGTCGTTAACCTAATGGTGCTCTGCAGGCCGTTGAGTCGACACAGCAGCGTCTCTTCTAGCACTGGCAGTGAGGGTAGCAAGGAACCATCTTGAGATTATTCCAGCTAGCCTAGTTAACGAAGCTTTTGCCGTACTCTCGGATGGACCGCTGCATACTATTATCAGCGAGTTCCATGAGAGCTTTATCACCGACATGAAGAAGAAGCTCCACCTCAAAGACATCCCCAAATTCACACGCCGGTGCCCAGTTGTGCAAGACTACACTTAAACAAGCTCTTGAGGATGTCGAAGCTGATGAAGAAGATGGCGAACACAAGCAAATCCTCGGTTACATTTATAACCTGACTTCGAGGACGATGAATAGTGGAACCATGGGGGATTTGACGGTGGTTTAAGCTAGCACAAATGACTATTTTATACAGATAGAGATTCAAGAACTAGGTAACGCATTTTCCCAGCTTGGAGTAGTGCGTGAGGTCAGTAGTGGAGGATCACTAGATGCTCGACATTAAATAAGTATTAGTACGACGCTCTAACCAACTGAGTCACAAAAGCCAATTAACTCTTGTTAGATACCTGGCCAGCCTAGCCAGCTCATCCCATAACTTAGGAGACGACGGCCCGTCTCAGGAACGGCCGTTGGCCGCATGCCAGTGGGGGAGCGGAGCGTGTTGGGGGTGGACTTCCGGAACCTCATCGCGGAGCGGGGTTGATCCCTTTGGAACCGAGATGGCACAGGTTAAGTATCAGTCCCACTTTTACCCCTCATTTGGCTTAGTACGCCAAGGCTACCGGGAATTGAATATCAAAGGCATCACTTTTTGGCTGTGATTTTAATGAATTGAATATCTAATACTATTCGCAATGGAGGCTGCCTTTAACGCCTTTGATCCTGACTTTTACGTCGCTACGCTTCATTCCAAGCCCGAGCAACCTATCGATAGCACAGCCCGGCCAGATGAGGAGCCTTCCACAAAGAGGATATCATTTTGAACCTCTTGATCTCGAGGAACGTGATCCTGTTATCTCCACGATCAAAGCAGCCTCTGCAGCCGACATCTGCGAATAACCTCAATCGCGGCCAACGGGCGGGCCGGATGACGAATTGGGGATGTGACGTGTGTGATGTAGCTATTTGTAAGTCAGAAGATTGCTGGTACTTATATCACACGTAAAAATAGGTGGCAGCTAGGTACCCCAATATATCTCATTTTAATTGGCTCCGACCCCGGATCAGTACTTAACCTGTGCCATCTCGGTTCCAAAGGGATGAGGGACGAATATGCATTGCTGGGGTTTGGATACAGTAGTTAAGGACTACGTACTCGGTACGTGATGTAGTGTCCGGGATGCCGTCTGAACGCGGGTGAAGGGGACGGCGTCGGGTACACCGAAGGGTAGATTAACCATACGCAAGCAATGTGTGACTTGGCGACGGGAGCATTCGAGAACATTCAAGCTGCAATTGGCGTCAGATCATAAACAGCAGCATACTGTATGATATTGTGGGATATTTCTGACAGATGTTAAGGCGATGCTGCTCAGGCAAACCCCGATGCATGATGAGACGTCTGCATCGGTCGGTTAAGTTAGTTGCCAACTTGTAGGACTGTTGACCATAACTTCGGCATTAGAGCCCGAAGTTTAATGTATCGTAATGCTCAATCTTCTAACGTTAGTATAGTCTTATTGTTGTCCTGACCATGAAGCGCCAGCGTCCAGTCGGGACTAGATGTCCGAGACCAGAATATCGGGGTGCTCATGATGGGTCCACCGGAATTCAATCTTGATCATGAAAGTCTCGGCTCCAATTGAGTGCGGTTGAGATGACCATGAACGGGAGAATACGTTTCGGAGCTACGCAAGTGCGGCATATCGAGATTGGCCCAGACTGGCAATGCAGACTGCAGCAATGCGTTAGCCCGCGCGGTTTGCTACTGGTCCACGCCTTTCGAGGTTGGGGGAGGGCCGGGAGAGCAAAACCAGCGCCCGGCGGTGCCCACAGCCATCGCGGCGTGCCAGCCAACCGTGTCACTCACGATGTCAAATCTGCGGGGGAGATGGGGTCACACGAGAAAAAAGTCAGCGTGTTGCCATCAGCGACGTGTGATGGCTCCCGATCGATGAGCTCTAAGGCACAGGCTGTCCCGCATGTTTCCGTCGAGTACCCCGAGACGTCGGCTATGGTAGGAAGTGCTCTCGGCAATAACGAGGGCATCATATAAGTTGGGCTCCCCCTCCCCTCGTCTTGATGGCCTTTGGTGTTTGGTCTTTCGCATCCATACAGCTCCTCCATTGTCCCGCTATACGTCGTCGTCGACATCATCGCTGGGTCGTTCATCTCCCTGTCAGAAGCGTGTAAGTCGAGTCCACTCTCCACACTTTTGCAAAGCAAATCCATCCCTATCCACTGCAGATGCCTTCCACTGGCGCCGCTGTCACGGCCACCCCACTTTAGCACCGAGGAGCTACCTTCCTTGACACTCAACAACGTCAGAGCTTTCACTAGCCAGCTCGAGTGAGTTTGCTAGAACCGGCAGCTGCTTGTTAATTTCTTGGTGTGATGGGGATGCCCGAGACGGTGTAATATTGCAGCGGAGACGATGAGAGAACGAGAGGAGTGGCGAGAGGCAGAGTGAGGCGCGCAGAGACACAGAGAAGGTCAGAGAAAAGATATATCGGCCGGGAAGCCGCCGGGGAGACACCGGACGTCGACGCCTCCGGGGAGGCGATCCGGGCTGAGGTGTGCGGTGAGGTATTGCCTCTCTGATTGATTCACCTGGCTGATGTGGTGAATCGGTCAATATCCTCAGGCCATTGACAGCCCTGGATATGGAAACTGTCGGTGTCTAGTGAGCCTCGAAGCTCGATCAACGGCCCATGAATCTCGAGACGAATCGCGAGGCATGTTGTTCCTCGCCTATCGTGAGGCATTGTGTCGTGAAACGAGATTGGGAGCCCACGTTTCCCGAGATGAAGAGATCCGCTGTCTTATCATGCCTTCTGGTCTGTCTGTGTCTCACCGACCTCATGTTGGATGTTGCAACAGCTCATGGCTTTGACATGATGAACTCATTCTGCCCCGCGCACAGAGCAGCTATGGGAAGGAGCGTGCAAGTGCCCCTCCTAGCCCGCTTGCCCTGGTCCTTTCTGCCCCTCTGCGTCCCTTGTACCTGCTGGTTGCCCCTCCCTTTCATCACTCTTGCTCAGCTCCTTGGCCTTTATCGATAAGCTTCAACAGACAGAAAACCCCGCGCAAGCCCCATCTCTGCCGTCATTTGTCCCCCTCCATCACCTATTCTAACAAACCTGGCTCTTACTCAACAGATTCTTCTCTTTTCATACCTCGATCCTATTTGAGTTGATCTCGTCTCGATAAAACTTTCGACCTTCACAACATAACAACCGCAAATATGGGTGCCAAAGATGTCCTCAGCCGCAAGTCCGGCGTTATCGTCGGTGACGATGTCCTCCGTCTTTTCGAGTACGCTCGTGAGAAGCAGTTTGCCATCCCCGCCGTTGTACGTTTTCCAGAAATAACGACACTTTGATCGATGAAGAAAACCAGCTAAGACATGCTACAGAACGTCACCTCTTCCTCCACCGTCGTCGCTTCCCTCGAGGCTGCCCGCGATGCCAAGTCCCCCATCATCCTCCAATTCTCCCAGGGCGGTGCCGCTTACTTTGCTGGCAAGGCAAGTTTCTCATGCCAAGCATTATACCTTATGTCAAGTATACTAATGATTATTAGGGTGTGAGCAACACTGACCAAGCCGCTTCCATCGCTGGATCCGTCGCTGCTGCTCACTACGTCCGCTCTATTGCCCCCACCTACGGCATCCCCGTCGTTCTTCACACCGACCACTGCGCCAAGAAGCTCCTTCCCTGGCTTGACGGTATGCTCGATGCTGATGAGGCTTACTTCAAGGCCAACGGCGAGCCCCTCTTCTCTTCCCACATGATCGATCTCTCCGAGGAGCCCGTCGACTGGAACGTCGAGACCACCGCCAAGTACCTTAAGCGCGCTGCCCCCATGAAGCAGTGGCTCGAGATGGAGATTGGTATCACTGGTGGTGAGGAGGACGGTGTCAACAACGAGGATGTTGACAACAACTCTCTCTACACTCAGCCCGAGGATATTCTCAACATCTACAACACTCTCTCCCCTATCTCCCCCTACTTCTCTATTGCCGCTGGCTTCGGCAACGTCCACGGTGTCTACAAGCCTGGCAACGTCAAGCTTCACCCCGAGCTTCTCGGCAAGCACCAGGAGCACGTTAAGGCTGCCATCAAGTCCGACAACGACAAGCCCGTCTTCTTCGTCTTCCACGGTGGATCCGGCTCCTCCAAGCAGGAATATCTCGACGCCATCAGCTACGGTGTCGTCAAGGTCAACATGGACACTGATATGCAGTTCGCCTACATGACCGGTATCCGAGATTACATGCTTAACAAGAAGGACTACATTTCCACTGCCGTCGGCAACCCCGACGGTGAGGACAAGCCCAACAAGAAGTACTACGACGTAAGTTTCCCAGTACCCAGTTCCTAGTAATCGCTGCTAACACCGGCGCACAGCCCCGTGTCTGGGTTCGCGAGGGTGAGAAGACCATGACTGCCCGTGTCACCGTGGCCCTCAAGGACTTCAACACTAATGACACTCTGTAAATGTCTATAAGGAAGTTCACGGTGTCCCAACACATTACCAATGATGAGACACTATGAGTGCATATCAAAATAAGAGGTAGATCGTGAAGTCTCTTTTTCAATATGATAAAAGAAGAGGAAACTACCGCCCAGGACCGAAGGGATGTTGTTGGGTGATGAAAGCAGTAAAATAATGAATAAAAAAAAAAGATGATGTACATACCAATGTTCTGAGGTCAATGTATTGGCGCATGATCTAAACGATGACAAAACGCAAGAGCCAGGTTGACAACCAACCAGGCTGTTGGTTGCATCGACTCGTTCGAACCGTGTTATTAATCGTAGAACGTATATACGGCGCCTGGTAACATCGCACAGCCATCTTCTCTTGCCAGCCCTTCCCCCCTGGCTGGTGCTCTTTACAGATCGCTCCTCGCATCAGAAGGAAAATATGTCGAGCGCCATTTATTGTAAGCTATGCTTATCCACCTCTTCTTTTGAAAGATTCAATATCCCACCCCCGTTTGTTACCATTAGATCCACCTCCTTATCCATCGCTTACTGTTGCTGTTGTTCCATCGAGACGACTCTGGGCGTAACTACCGGCCGAGCAACTCTTTCTCAATCTTGGCTAGGTCCTCGCTGGTGAGCTCCTGGGTAGACTGCTTTTCGGCCTTGGACTTGTCGAACCGCCAGACGCCACCCGTCTTGTCGGCGTCTCCGTCAAGAGGCACGCCGGCGGCTTTGCCTAGCTTCTCGAGGAAGGTGTCCTTGCCTTGAACGGCGGAAAAGTACTGGCGGTCCCAGGCACGACCTTCTGAGCGCTCTTTGTTTCGCATGTCGCGCTGTGCCTGCTCGATCTTGCCCTTCTCGGCGCCGGTGGTGTCCATGTCGCCCTTTTGGATGGCCTCGGCGACACGAGCCCAGGCACGGCGGGACTCGAGAGGGTGTTGCTTGTCGACTGGGGCAACTTGGAGCTCGGTCTGCGCGGTGTTGACAGCATCATAGGTGGTCACAAGAGTTGACTTGGAGTTGGTCTTTGTCGGACCAGAGTAGACCTCAAAGGCCTTGTTCCATTGGCCGGTGACATTGTAGAGGACCTCCTTGTCCTTGCCCGTTGGGGTAACCGTGGCGGAGATAGTGTTCTTCTTGCCCGATAGCCAGCCCTTGCCGCTATAGTCAATCTTGGCGGTAAACCCGCTGGAGCTGGTGATGTGGCTAGAGCCGTCAAGCTCGACAAAAGGAGCACCGAAGATCAGTCCTTCGATGTGGAGGCCAGGCAGGGTGATGAGATAGCTCTCAATTTCTCCAGAGGCGAGTGGTACGCGCAAGATAGCATGACCAATCTGCTTGACAATGATAGTGCTCTTGAAAGTGGCCTTTTGAGCGTTGTAACCCTCAAGCTCAATGCCAGTCTTGTCGTTGCGAATGCAGTAAGCCGTGGCAGGGGGGTGGTGGCTGACTTGCTCCGAGACCAGCGTGGTCTTGCCGGCTTCGTCGGACCAGGTACCAAGGAAGAGCTCACCCAGGAAGGGGTTTAGAGGCTTCTTCTCGTTGCCGAACTGCTCGCTGCGGCTGGCGTACTGGTGCTTGAGGGTAGAGAGGAACCACTTGAGAACGAGCATGGTGCGCTTGGCGGGATCAGACTCGACGGCGGGGGCGGTTAGAACGGGAGGATGCGTGGCCCAGTAGGCGGAGAACTCGGTGAGAGATTGAGAGGAGAGGATGAAAGGAGGCGCGGTAAGGGAGGAAAGATCGCCATTGAAAGATGCGATGGACTACAGAGCACGTCGCAAGGACGAGGGTTAGCTGCTTAGAACAAGACAATTAGCCCTTGAGATGGGAGGTAGGTAAATACTTTGAGGAATGCGGTCCAACTGCTACTGTTTGCCTGCGCAGGCGTAACGGCTCCAGATGACGACATGATGGTTGAGTCTGTGATGTATACGGAAGAGTCAGATTTAGAGTAGGGAGATGTCGAGGCGAAGATGTTCGCGATGGGTCGTCTCGAGAGGCGGTCTCGCGTGGTGAAAGAGGGGCCCGGTGCGGATTGCGGGGTTGATAGCAGGGGAAGGGACAGCAAGTGAAGATGGAGCACGCGGGGCACTTTCCACTGTAATACGCTCGCTGCACGATGGAAGAGTTTGCGGGAGGATGTTGATTGTTGATGTGAGCTGGAAAGTGAGAGAGCCAAGATTCTCGCAAGATGTTGTAGTGTTGTTTGGAATGTTAGGCAAGGTAAGGAAGGTCCTTTAGCTGGGGCGTGGAAAATAGACAGCGACCAGGTGCAGAATAGGGAAAGAAGAGGAAGAGGGAGAAGGAAAGGAAGCACGGAGTACGGCGATAATGGAACCAAGGTAATGCCAAGCTAATAATGTTTAATCACGAGACTGATACTTCATCAAGAAAAAGCACAACAGGATTATCAACAACATCATGGATCAAAATCGAATGCGGCTGTGCTCATCACCGGCCCAAAAGCCCATTACGTCAACGCCCGACTCCGAAATGTCCTCTGCTTTCCTGTACTCCGTACGGGGTTGGGGGTTAATTATCCGGATAACGTTATGTTGTTTGACGAGCACAAAGGGCCACAGACCGGCCCAACTCCCACTACCCAACAAGCAATCTAGTTAAACATCACGTCACTTTAGTTGCTCGGAAGCGCCCCTACCCGCGCGCCGCCCTTCTTTCTTTCTCCAGCTTCATTGTTTATTTGCACCAAGAGTCATGGCCTCCATTATTCTCTCCTCTTATCTGTCCAGCAGCTCAAGTACAGTACAACGCGAGGCATTCACGTTATCACCTCGTGTATCGACGTCATTCATCTCTCTGTCTATGGAGTAATGCTCGCCATAGTTACTGCCTGCACTATGCCGCATTAAGACACACCTAGATGCATCATTTCACACTGGCATTTAAGAGGAGCTGCGCCAAGATGGACTAGACGCTCACTTAGACCACGACGAACAATAACTTAGTTAACAGACTTACTTCTTTGTTCATATACTGGTAAATAAAATATGTCTTTTGTGGTATCTCATAACTGCAAGGCTATACACTAGATATACAATCCATCATCCCATCATTAAGATATCTGTCCTTTATCCTTAGCGCCGAATATAAAACCTAGTCAGCTATACTTCCATCCCTCAATCACCTCAGCTACCTTGCCAAGCCCTCTTTGCATGGCCATGCCAGCAGGTGTGCCCTGTCTGTAACCTCTTGCGCCGTCTCTATCCTCCCATAGATCCCACACCGCATTCGCGTGGTACTGCCTCGCCCCTTTCTCCAGTAACATCCTAACGCTTCCTATGTGGCCGCGTAATGCTGCATAGTGTAGCGCAGTCGCACCTCGGTCGTTCCGGTGATTGACATTGACCCCTTGCTGAAGCAGGAGCTTGAGCGTCGCTTGATTCGAAGATGCCTCAAAGAGAATCGTATCGCCATGTGTTGTCAGAGCGTGCGCGTTGGCTCCAAGTCGTAGTAGTAGCTGAACGGTTGATAGATGCCCGTGGGAGGCTGCAACCGAGAGAGGGGTTCGACCGGGAAAGATGGTGCTTTCGAGAGAAGCACCATAAGATATAAGCCGAAGCATAATGTCGTCTCGCGCATGTTGAGCAGCAACATGGATCGGTGTCGTCGGTGGTTCGGGAACCAGATACTCTCCGCTATCTCTAGAGCTGGCAACGGGAGTCACCTGCAACCCAACGCCCTGCTCTAAAAGTTCATTGACTAGCTTGATGTCGCCAACCTTAACGGCATGAGAGAGCACGCCCATACCGTCAGGCCCAACCCGCTCGATATCAGCCCCAAGTTTTATCAAGCGGAGAGCACTCTGGCTATTGCCCAGCTTAGCTGCCACCAGGAGAGGAGTCTCACCCATCCTATCCAAGAGGTCAAGAGGGGCGCCCGACTCTGCCAGTAGCCGAAGGACATGCGGCTTGTCCTTATGTGCCGCCATGTGCATTGGTGAATATCCCGACTGTCCTTGAGTCGCCGATGGATCTGCTCCATGGGCAAGGAGATACCGTACAGTCTCGTCGTGCCCCGTTGCAGCTGCAGCGAGGAGCGGCATGTTGCCATTCCGGCTCGATAGATTCGGATTTGCTCCACTATCGAGCAAAACGGCCGTGATATGTGTACAGCGTGAGCTAATGGCCATGGTGAGGGGCGTGTGCTCCCGGAGCACGCGGTCGACATTGGCACCCCGCGACACCAACACCTGCGTGAACTCTTGATTTCGCATGGAAATGGCAAGATGAAGCGCTGTCTTCCCATCTGGTAGTCGCACTTCCAGGTCTGCGCCAGCCTGAACTAACCGAGTCGCTGCATTCCACCTGGCGTGCTGGATGGCCACGTGGAGTGGCGTATGTCCTCCATAGTCGATAAGGTTCAAGCTGGCCCCAGCATTGATGAGCAGCGGCAGTGTCTCGTCCTCAAGGACATCCGACGCGGCAGAATGGTGGAGGGCGGAGCGTCCTTCGTTATCGATGGCATTGATGCGTGCCTTCATGTGTACGATAAGTGTTGCAAACTGTTCAGAAAATCCGCATTTGATGCCTCTCATCAGCGCCGTGTCGCCATCCGTGGTAGGTTCGTCAACGTCTGCGCCAGCAACGATAAGGAATGCAGCAATTAGCATATGCTCCTTGTCAAAAGCGCGGTGTAAGGGTGAAAGCATCGAGCCGGGGAGCATGATGTTCGGATCTGCGCGGGCAAGTAGAATCTCAAAGACAGCCGTCTCGTCACTTCGCTCAATGGCGTAGTGCAGCTCATAGGCAACTTCGGCGGTTCGTCGATATGCCACTCCTGGGAGTGGTACAAGCGTGTCCAACAATACTTGAATCTCAGCAGAGTCGCTAACTCTAGGAAGCACGATAGATCCTTGGTTGGGGACAGTGAATCTTCGGCCCAGATTGCGCAGAGCCTCGTCTACACCAACATCTGGCTCGATCACTCGCCGTCTGCTGACAACATCTTCCCCAGACGTATATCCAGCCCTAGATTGAGTTAGAGTCTAGCACTTGAGGGGAGCGGAGTACCTACCGAGTCGCAGTATTGAGAAGCGTGTGTAGAGATGCCTGATGTGTGCGCAGTCGACCGAGCGATGCCTTTAAGGCCACCTCGTTCCAGACAATAATAAGCTGCGGCTCGCTGAGAGAAATGCCACTGTCCCTGTCCGGCACCTTGATTCGCTTGAGGGCTGCTCTCAGGTCGTGGACATCCTTGGAGACAGAGTAGACGAATTCGTTGTTCGAAGCCCTAACACACTCTATGCTGCTTTCAATTGCTCGACTCAGTTCATACAGTCTCCCGAGGGCATCTGTTATGGCGCGGCACTCCTTAGCGAGGGCAGACAAGATGACCGGGCTAGAGTTGAGACAATTGGCTACGCTTTTGCAATCGTCGGAGAGCTGGTCGCATGTGTCGATGAGGTCTTCGAGGCTTTCTTTGTCGACTCGGGTTCGGAGAGAGTCCATCCCGGGAATATGAAAATTCGATGGAAAATAAAGTAGTAGTCAAGATTAGACGTCGCACACGACTCCGCGCAAGAAACTCAGGGATAATGTACGATTTGATAGCCCGAGGACGCTCTACCCCAGTGCATTTAGTCCGTGCTTGTGTTTGTGCGCCGCAGGATGGATTGAAGCCTCAAAGGAACAGAGTGACGACAGTCCACGCTCTATCTGCTGCACACCATCGTCACCCCTCGAGCCTAATAGAGAGAGCGCTGAGGCGCAGAGCGAGTCGGCTTCAGGCCTGGGGCAAGCGGGCAAGCCAACATCATGACCACTTAGCGTCGGTGCTGGGTGCATAGCAGACGGGGTCCTGGACGTTGTAGTTAGCGCGACTGACGATGGAACAGCCACCACAAACCGTCGCCCAACCATTTGGGTTTTTGCCGATCAGCACCCAGAACGGCCTCGAATCGGCAGCTGAGCCCGGGCTTGCCAGTGATAGGGGGCCTAACGGTGGCGTCTGTATGTCCGCATCTTGAGTCGCTCTCGCTGCGTCTTTTTCTTATGTTCACTGGCCAGGCGGACGTTTAGCGTGGTTAGGAAATCTGATCCTTGGAGCCATTGCTAATGATTCTATAATGCCCAGCTCGGTCGAGATTTATGACAGCGGTTCTGGCTGACATGGGCTACGAGGAGAGATGCCGCTCCGGATCCTTTCTGTTCTAATCCTCGTGCGGAACGGTGAGGCGTCGTTTGGTGTCATGGATCCCGGCCACGCCAAATGGCTGCCAAGCCCTTCCATCACCTTCGTACGATGTGGCACCAAGCGTAGCGCGGCCAGACTGCAGGTGGCTACATGGTTTGAGTGGTGAAACCAGACAGGCTGGCTCAGGATCGGCTCATTGAAAGACCCTGTGTTTTGCGACAGCCTTATGACAAGTATCCAATAAATAAGTTATTTAGTAATCCTCCGATGAAGAAGTGCCATCTGTGACGCATCATTGTTCAAGATTAGGCAATGTCAATAGTCGCTGTCGTGCAGTAACGGATCGAGGCTACCAGGATCAAGCTGGGGGATCTTTGCAGGGATGGCTTGGCTAGTAGATAACCGCGACAGCGGAACTAGTGTTTATCCGAATCGAAGAGAACGGAACCCGTCACTTTCTAGTCCCCGGCTTGGCTTTATGGTTGCGTCACTGAAGCTCTGAGCCTTGCTGGCCTAGAACAATTCAACGACCAACCTGGCTGTTGCTCCCAACGCCCTGCGAGCCACGTTTCACCCATACGCGCTAATTGTCACTCTGTTTCCCTCGCTGTTTACTCTAACATCTGCCCACTCTGGCTGGAATACTCTGGAAGGGCTCGCCGGCGCATACTCAGAACGAGACGCCCCAGCGACCACGACAGACCATGACCCAGCCATCCACCCAACCCCAGCTTACTCCACAGTTTTGTTTCTCGTATGGAACTTTGAGAGGTTGGCCTGGACTTTCTGTGCGATCTTACTGTGAGTATGCGGCTGACTGATTCTAATATAGACTTCTTACGACTTTCGAGGTCGACGATCGATGACTCTATCACACAGAGCCTCAATGCATTGGTGACACCATCGAGACCCGGATTCGATCCCTCGTCCACCACGGAGCGCTCCTCGAGACCGCTCTCGAGGCAGATTGACACGCAGTCATGCTCAACCTTCAAAGATAGAGTGCTGTTTCCATCATGGGATGCCCGAGCGGAGGTGTTGAACTACTGCGCTATGGTGGCCGCGAGTCCCGATCCCGACGACCCGGATCGCACACTGAGGGAGTTCGAGAAGGAGAAAGACCGCGATCGTGTTGTGGACGAGCGACTGGATCCATACTCAGGCAGATTCTTCCCGCGGGAAGCGCGCACCGAGCGCTTAGCCTCGCTTATTCGACAGGAAAGAGGCGTAGAGGGCATTGTTCGACATAGAACGTGGGAGGTGATACAGCAACGATGCGGGGGAGGTTCTTTCAGCACCTGGGAGGATGCTGTCAGTGAATGGAAGAAGGAACAAGGCCCAAAACCACTGGCTTAGCTATCGCGGCATTAGATGGCCCGTCTTTGGTGGTGTCTGAAGAAGTGGGATGCCGCTGGTACTGTATAGGATGTACAACATGACCATAAACACGCTGTATGATATAGGACCCAACTCATGTATAATAAGCAGGTTTGGCAATTTGTCAACTGGATATAATAACAAATATTGTATTTTACTTTATCACTGCACAGCGCGAGTTGTTGGACTCGATGGTTTATTTTGTTCTGTTTTTGGATGTGGTAAGATTTTCATTCCAATTACAGTCATATGTTTGGTTCAACATCTCAAAAGCAACATGTTTTCCTTGAGTAATACTACTGCAGGAAGGCATTGCTATTCTTGACTCGCCTCGATGCATAAGTAAGTTACTATGTACTGTAGAGCCATGGATCCGTGAGGTTAAAGTGCCCCGCCAAAATCACCGTCTCACACGACGTAACTGCCCACCACAGATAGGGTCCGAGAAATTGCCGACCTACCGCAGGAATTGCTGTCCACTCCATTTAACTACCTAGTTAGTAACTTGTTTGCAAGAGGCCTTGTGCATTCTGAGCTGTAAACACCACCTTTCCATATTGACTGGTCAAGGAAGCCTTTCGCCCTCCATTCCCTCCGACGGCGAGGCATTACCGACTAGGCCCGCCAAAGCTTCCTTGCACCTTTCCATCAGCTTCGCCCACAACCCACCACCCCTCACTCGACTCTAGTACGAGGGTGGCCGCCCAACAGCTTGTCAACTCTGACAGCGGAACCAGACTTTGCAATCTTTGGCCCCCGGAAACACCCGTGTGTTAACTTCTCCCTACTGCTCGTCGATCGATAATCGTCACCAATATTTACAATGCCGCAACCCCTCGCCTCGAAAGAGGCATCGCTCTTCCGCGGTGTTATTCGCAGCTACGACGAGAAGCAATACAAGCGCGGCCTCAAGTCTGCAGAGCTCATCCTCAAGAAGAATCCTAAACATGGAGAGACTACCGCTATGAAGGCGCTCATCCTGAATGCGCAGGGCAAGACGGAAGAAGCCTTTGCACTCGGCAAGGAGGCTCTGACGATGGATATGAAGTCGCACATCTGCTGGCATGTGTACGGCTTGTTGCATCGAGCAACCAAGAATTTCGAGGAAGCTATTAAGGCGTACAAATTCGCTCTCCGACTAGAGCCCGAGTCAGCACAGATTCAACGGGATTTGGCTATTCTGCAGATCCAGTGTCGCGACTACCAGGGCTACATCCAGAGCCGAACTGCTATGCTTCAGGCCCGCCCGCAGCTCCGCCAGAGCTGGACGGCCCTCGCCATCGCTCATCACCTGTCTGGAAGCCCGGCCGAGGGTGAAAAGGTCATGACCACCTACGAGGGAACTCTCAAGACAACACCCAGCAAATTCGACAACGAGCACTCCGAGAGTATCTTGTACAAAAATCACCTGATTGCAGAGCAAGGAGACTACCAACGGGCTCTTGAGCATCTGAACTCAGCCGCCAAGTATAACCTCGACCGATTGGCCGTGATGGAAGCTCGTGCTGAATACCTCGAAAAGCTAGGCAAGAAGGAGGAGGCTGCCAAGGCTTACAGAGCGCTCCTCGACCGCAACTCGGAGCACCCAGCGTACTATGAGAAGCTACTCGAGGTCCTTGAGGTGCCACAAGAGGACACCAAAGCTCGTAAGGCCGTCTACGATGAATACGCGGAGAAGTCTCCTCGATGCGATGCTGCTCGCCGGATGCCCCTCGATTTCCTAACAGGTATGTCTGGCGTTAATTATGGCCATAGCTCTGGAGTTAACCAGTCACAGGCGACGACTTCAAGAAAGCAGCCGAGGCCTACCTGACCCTGATGCTCAATAAGGGCGTTCCCTCAACCTTTGCCAACCTTAAGCACTTGTACTCTGACTCCTTCAAGAAAGACACCCTCCGTGAACTGGCCGATAGTTACCTCAATTCTCAGAACTCTGATTCATCCAGCAAGGACAAGGGTGAGGCTGCGGCACTTTACTACCTCGCGCAACACTACAACTACCACCTAAGCCGTGATCTGATAAAGGCCACCGAATACATCGACAAAGCCATCGAGAAAGACCCTAAGAGCGTTGACTTCCTCATGACCAAGGCTCGAGTTATCAAACACGCCGGAGATGTAAAGAAGGCTGCCGAAACAATGGATATGGCAAGGAAACTGGATCTCAAGGACCGATACATCAACACCAAGGCCGCCAAGTATCAGCTTCGTAACAACGAAAACGAAAAAGCGCTCAAGACTGTTGGACTTTTCACCCGTGCAGAGACCGTTGGTGGACCCCTCGCAGATCTTCTAGACATGCAGTGCGTCTGGTTCTTGACTGAAGATGGTGAGGCGTATGCGCGACAAGGTAACACTGGACTCGCTTTGAAAAGGTTCCATCAGATTGCCAATATCTTTGAAGTCTGGCACGAGGACCAGTTCGACTTCCACAGCTTTTCCTTGAGAAAGGGACAAATCCGAGCCTACATCGACATGATACGCTGGGAGGATCATGTCCGTGATCATCCCTTCTTCTCTCGTGCTGCCTTAGATGCTGTTGAGATCTACCTAAAGCTAGCTGACAAGCCCTCCACGAATGGAGTCAATGGTGCTAACGCTGATGACACCGATGACGCCTTGGCTAAAAAGAAGGCCGTCAAGAAGGCAAAGAAGGAACAGCAGCGCCTGGAGCGAGAGGCTACCGAGAAACAGGCGAAGCAAGATCCCAACAAAGGCACCAAGGACAAGGATGGCGAAGTGAAGAAGGACGAGGATCCTTTAGGCCTGAAGCTGGCTGATACCACGGATCCTCTTGGAGAGGCAATGAAATTTATCACCCCACTCCTCCAGAGCAGCCCCCTTAACATCGACGCTCAAATCGCCGGTTTCGAGGTCTACATACTGCGAAGTAAGTTGAATAACCTCTGATAAGTAAGCATTTGCTAATCGAGTCTCTTGCAGAGAAGTACATTCTCGCACTTCACTGCCTCACTGCTGCGTTGGCGCTCGACCCTAAGTCTCCGAGGGTGCACGAGCAGACTGTTGCGTTCCGCCATCTATTGAACACTGCGACCGACATCGATTCCAAGGTTCTTGAGGTGCTGAAGGCTGAGTTCAAGACTATTGAGCCTTCAGCTGACCTCGGCAAATACAACAATGAGTTTCGGGAGGCAAACAAGAACAGCCCTCGACACGTACTCTCGGCCATCAAGACGCAGAGGCTACTAGGCGAAGACAAGACTAAGACCGAGAAGGCGGTTCTTGGTATTCTGGAAATCCCCGGCATCGATTACACAGATGCTATCGAAGGTTTGAAGGCCCTCAAAAGCTGGAAGAGCTCCCAGGTGGAGGCGTACAAAAAGGCTGCCCAGGTCAAGTTCCCCGACGTGACGCGGCTGTCTTGAGAAACCGTGGCTACGCAAGTGAATCTAAAAATGAAGGACAAGATTTAACTTTCGCATGTAGCGCTGGAAGCAGCCAAGACTATGAAACTACTGATACAAGTAGTCGTGGGATATACTACGGATACGTGTAGAGGTTGCCATTCTCAGGGGTCTTAGACTAACTAGGTGGAAGAGAGAGGATGGCAGCAGACTGGCGCATGAAATTCCTGGAAGGGATGACGAGGATCTGGAGTTTTTGGGAACATGTGGAAAAGTCGGGCACTCTCTAACGTTAGAACAAGCATCCATATCATCAGTCTTGTTGGTCAAAGTAAAGGGTATGATGGATCTGAGGTTGATTTGAAGCTCTCAGCGTAAATACTTACGAGACTACGTACTGCATCAGTTATTAGATCAGGGTGCAGGCATTCGATTCACAGGGGGCTCCAATCTCGGAAGCGCGCCCCGCGGACTACCTGGAACGGACATCCGCATATTAACCCGATGCCGTTTCTTGTAGAGACAACTCCGTGCAACTTTCAACACCCTCTTTTTGCCTATTTTCATTCCTTCGTTCTGTTTAATCTCTGACGCTTGAAAGACTTTGTCGATATCGCTCGTTACTCTGCCTCTACCGTCCAACTGTTTTATAGCCGCCTCCGTCCCTCGAATCCTCGATTTGCGACACGCGCATAGCGAAATCCAAACTTTCGCGATCGAACCCTTGCGTATTTCCATGTGATATCGCCAAGCACTTCATGTCACAGCAATCGCCCAAGCAATCTGCGTGTGTAATGGCCACAGGAAGCGATATCACAATGGAAGACGGAGTGGGAATGCAACTTCAGCTGGATGGCAAGAAGACGTTGACGATTGGGATCGACGCATTGGAGCTCAGCGGTGCGGATGCCTCGGAATACGTGTGGGGGACCGTATATTGATCGTGAGCAGATCCTGTCGCAAAGAAGTCGGGCCGCTCCTCATGTGCCCCTCTATCTCCTCGTGAGACTTCCCTGTCCCGTCACACTCTGCTTCCAAGGCAAACGACTAATTGCTTCTATAACAGAACTCACAGGCAAGGACAACGTTCCTCTGTATAACGTTCTCTGGGCCGAGCTCGTTGACAATCGCATCACGATCAATTACGCCCTACATGATTCCAAGAAGCTGATAAAGCCAGCAAAATGGTCCTTCGAAGTCGTTACGCCTGACGACTCTGGCAGCGCGACCCCTGCCGACACCTTCATCAAGACACTCCTATCGCGCGCATACGGCGAAACCACACCACAGAAGCGAGCATATGTCTTGATCAATCCGAACTCTGGCCCAGGAGGCGCTGTGAAGAAGTGGGAGAATGAAGTCAAGCCACTGTTCGACGCTGCCAGAATGCAGCTTGAAGTGGTTGTATTGAAGCGCGGCGGCGAGGCAACTGAGCTGGCGCAGGTGGTTGACTTGACAAAATATGACACCATCATGGCTTGTTCGGGAGATGGAACACCGTATGAGATATTCAACGGCCTTGCCAAGAGGCCGGATGCTGCCACGGCGCTCTCCTCGATAGCTGTAAGCCACATCCCGTGCGGCTCTGGAAATGCCTTTTCGTGCAACCTCTACGGAACCCACCAGGCGTCTTTTGCCGCTCTTGCTATCATCAAGGGAATCGTGACCCCGATGGATCTAGTTTCGGTCACGTATGGTAGCAATCGCGTCCTCTCGTTCCTCTCGCAGACGCTGGGTCTAATCGCCGAAAGCGATCTCGGCACTGAGCACCTCCGGTGGATGGGCAACACACGGTTCGAAGTTGGAGTCCTGCAGCGCATGTTCAAGAGGACGTGCTATCCGTGCGATTTGGCCGTTAAGGTGGAAGTGGACGAGAAAGAGGGTGTCAGGGCGCACTACAAGCACCATGCGAGCACGACAAGTCTGGCTCAGCTAGCTAAGAGCGCCGAGGCAGTGCCGATCAACCGCCAGGGCTTGCCGGATCTCAAGTATGGTACTGTTCAGGATGACTTACCTGAAGGGTGGGAACTTATTCCGTACGACAAGATTGGCACTTTCTATGCTGGTAATGTAAGTTTGAAGCAAGATATCTTCTCGCACATGAAGTTGGAGCTGATTTTGGTATAGATGGCGTACATGTCGCCTGATGCCAACTTCTTTTCTGCCTCGCTGATCTCGGACGGCTGCATGGACCTCGTCACTATTGATGGCGACCTTCCACCGTTTACGGCGCTCAAGGTTCTGCTGGACGTCGAGGCCGGCAAGTCTTTTGACAACCCTCACGTAAATTACAAGAAGATCACCGCGTACCGAATCATCCCGCGAAACCAAGATGATGGCTACATCAGCGTGGACGGTGAAAGGATTCCATTTGGGCCCATACAGGCTGAGATTCACCAAGGTCTGGGTCGTGTCATTTCCAAGGCCGGTAAGTATGAGGCTGCCGGGCCTGCGAGCTGGGATAAGGTGACGCTGGCGGATCGGATCCATGCTTGAGGGAGTAGGAAGAAACGGATACGAGAATGATGGTTTAAGTGGTAATCGAAGGGGACGAGAGTGTTTTTGGAAGATGATATACCCCATGAGGATGCCCAGTAACTATAGAACAAACGAACCCTAGATCATACCGATATTAAAGAGATACTTGATTCGTAAGAGAGAAACATCATTATTCCCTTCTTCACCATTTCTGTCCAAGTTCCTTCTGAAAGGCTCAGCTTCCTCCTTCAATGCAAGTGCAACTGTGGATCGCGGGGTCAGCTAGCCCAAGTTCCGTAGCTCTCAAGCTACCCCACCATCAACCTCACTCTCACAAACAACTTCATTCATTCTTTTCTCTTTATCTCTACCACCAAATCCCTGCCAGACCACTCTCGTTATTGGAACAAAACGCCGCGCTAGCAGATACTATAGCAGAAACGCCAGTGCTTTCGAAATACAGGCGAATTGTGTCCCCTGGCCAATCATATACCACAAGATGTCTCGTCGAGGTAGCAGGATTCCATCGGGTATTCGGGGGAGGCTCAGGCCTGCCGAACAGGATCCGTTGCAGAGCATAGGTCTCCCTTCTAAGGGCGATGGCAGGTATGTGCATAACTCTTCGGCGGCTTGGCGTGGGAGAAGGGGATGGCTATAAGACGAACAGACGAGCCAAAGTGGCCATTTAACTTGTCATACTAGGCTACTCGATCACCAGACCCAAAAGTGGTACTACAACCAAATCATATCTAAGTTTCTATCCTTTTGCACCGATTCGGGCGAGCGGGACGAGTTGGTGCGGAGGATGGAGTCGTTAGACATAAGGGCCGTTGACCCTACACCACCTACAGCATTTGCCCGACCTCCACCATGGTATTATGCATCTTCGTCCTCAGCAAGACCTACTACGGCCGCATCGGCAACGTCGGTCTCGTCAGCGCCTCGATCCTCAGCAGGGCCTTCTGGAGCTTCTTCGCAGGCTCAGCCCCTGGCTTCAGCGACGACTGCCGCCTCCTCCTCCTCAGTAGGGCCTTCGAGGGGCGCACCAGGCAGTTCTTCTACCACCCCCTCTGCCGCCCCTTCTCGTGCCTTGGTGGCAAGCATTCGAAACCCCGACAACACCAAGCCATTGGAAGAAGTTCTGATGGCTTTGCGGAAACTTCGAGAGGGCATAGTGGCTACGAAGCGTGCCGACGACTTCGCCATCCAGGCCTACCTCTTTTCTATCCGCTTGTCCATCCTTGTCAAACATCCTGAATCATATCACCCTGCGATTCTTCATCTTCTTCGGCATATCGCCGTGTGGCAGCCCATGACAGAACTTGAAATCGAAGAAATCGCCAGCTATTTCATGCTGGATACCGCGTGCCGGCGTAGAGACATGACCGAGGCGTATTTCATCAGACAAGACTTCAAAATCAAGAACAAGAAGCTGGACCTAGTGCTGAAAGCACTGGCGCACGACAACTATGTTTCTTGGCAAATACTCAAGAACAGTGTGGACCGGCACTTCATGAGGATTATGGAATGGGCAGACGACGAAATAAGGCTTCAGACCCTGAAATGCTTTGGCAGATCCTACTTGAATGTGGATTTGGAGTTTCTGGAGTGGTCCACTGGTCGGAAATGGGATGAATTGAAAGAGAAGGACAACGTCGGCTGGGAGTTGAATGAGGGGGAAGTCACCATTCGAAGGGTGCGGGCGAAGTGAAAGCGACAAAAAAGGTGAAGCAAAGTTGGCATATTGCGTGTGAATGCGATGATACCCCGGCCGAACAAACAAGGAGGGAGCGCTGTTTTCATCTGTGGAGGTTATTATCTCTTGTTTTCAATTTTACTTCAAAGCGTTTGCACCTTGTAATGTTCGTTTTTCTGGACGAGAACTCCTAACCTGACGACATTAGATTTGATGGCTACAACTCCTTACTATTCATCGAGGAACTGTTGGTAATCCGTTTTCCATTTAAGCCCCAGGTCAATGGTGTGTGTTGTTATAAGAAAGCCAGAGTGAAGGATCTCGCAATGGAAGGAGGCACTCTGCCCATTCCTCAACCTTTCACCATCCACGATTTGAGACCATCGCCAAAGGATCTTCTCATCGAAGTACTTGTGTCATACTACGAATCAGTATCATCATCGAAGTATCTCACCATGGCTCCGGCCAAAAAGAGGGCAAGAACTACGCGATCGTCCCCCAAGGAGGATCCCGAACCCGATCATCCACCCAGCACGCTTGCCGACTTTCGTACCGCCTGGCTTGTCAAGTATGATATCTTGTTGTCTACCCTCGTCGCCAATGGGCTGTGGAACACGTCGCACTAACCTGCCCTGTATCTAGGAGCGATGACCAAATGGTAGAGCTTAAAGCCAAAGGCGAAACCTTTCAAGTGGCCAAGCGCGTGCTCACCAAGAATTCGGAATACTTTGACGGCTGCTTCAATGGCCATTTCTCGGAGGCAAAGAAGGGAACTGTCGATTTTGAGAACGATATCGAGCCTCGATATCTTGGACTCTATGTTGGCGTCGCATACAGCCACTCCTCCATCGTTTCTCACGGAGTCCCCCGGCCCTCCCAGTTCCCCGAGGCAGATGCCCCCAAGACCCCGATGCGCGACTTCATCGAAGTTTTCAAGCTGTGCGATCGCTTCATCAGCCCTGTCATGGGCAAATACATCGAGCACTGTATCGACGTGGCCATTGGCGACGGGCACCGCGCACTGCGCCGCACCCAAGCGGACGAGGGCATACAAAAGGTACTGATTCGAGATTTTGCGGACGGGTACGAGGCGCTGGAGATGGGGCACGATGTGCAGAAGAAAATCAGCGAGCGGATGATCCCGTACTTTTGCGAGGGCGTGAACTACACGACGTGGGTGGGATCCATGGAGGATGTGATGGATCGGCCGCGGTTCGTGGGGCACGTCTCGAGAGGCTTTGCGGACAAGCTGAAAGAGCTACAGGACGCGAGAAAGCTCAAGCGCAAGGAGTTGGCTGGCCCTGGGGCGAGTGCACCTTAAGGAGAGGGGGGCTTATTGATGGTCCTGGTCTTTGGACGTATGCAGAAGCCGATGTGGTTCGAGATACCCAGATTTGCGGAGGGGTGAGGAGAATATGGTCATAAAATGATAACGAGCGATGCCTTCACCATTAAGAGCATGTAGTTAAGATATCCCTTGAGATTATGGATCAACCGTATTTAAGATTAGCGACGCATGGCAACCATTGTTTGGTCTTAAGTAACGTTAAGTGTCGGGGAATGCTACCCTTGAGCTCGCATATGCGAAGCAGTTGGACAAGAAGGGTTCCTATCATCTTGACTACCCGTTGACTCATGCGGGACAAGCCCAGGCGAGCCAACTTAGGCGAGCTAAGTTGGTCCCCAAATACCGGGACATTCCCAAAACTCTGGGACAGTCGATTTCTCACACACAGAGGACTAATAATTTGATTTAATATAAAGAGACTATATAAGAAGTAAGAGCTCTTATCTCTAGATAATATTAATATAGTAAATTTTATTTGTGGCGCTCTTAGGTTAAGCAGAAAGTCTTAGGTGCTGATACAGCAGTTTTTACAGCCAAAAAAGAATTAATCTAAAAATCAAGTGGTAAATTGCAGCCAAAATTGGGCTGTCCCGGGGTTTTGGGAATGTCCCGGTATTTGGGGACCAACTTAGCTCGCCTAAGTTGGCTCGCCCGGGCTTGTCCCGCATGAGTCAACGGGTACATCAGAGATCCGGTTGCGTAAGAATGTCCTGGATTCTTTCGGTTCTGATCCCGATCAGGACTGTTCTGGGAATCCAACTTAGATCTTGAGCGGGAGCAGATGAATGGTATGCACGCTTGGGTCTCCCACCGAATGGTTCGCCAATCAAGACAATCGCGGAATTAAGCTCAAAATCACTCGTTTGTGAGCTGACGTTACAGCAATCACTTAGGTACTATTTCAGGTACGTATAATATAATCAAGCTCTTTACTTGGCTTCAAGTTATCTACCAGCGCCAACTTATGTCGTCGGCTTCTCTAAATCCTTCAGAAACATTGCCCTCTCTGTGTCAAGGCATCCCTCGGCTTAAGGTCCAATGTCCTGTGCAGAGAAAGTCGAGACCATTCATATCATCGTATAAAATCGCGGAACAATGAGCCCGAAACCAGCAGGGACGTAATGGAGTTCAATCACCGCGCAAAAATGCTTGTCCAACGTGGCTCCTTCGGGACGGTATGGCTTGTCCTGATAGGGCTTCGGGCCAGGCGCCGGCTATTGGCGCGGTGTGGGGGACATGGATTCGGGCTGCAAACGCCGCGGGTCGGGTTTCAAAGCCGGCGATAGACCTCGGCCATGACGTCGAACGGAGGAAGACGGGGAGGGAAGGTGTCGTGATGAACATGTGGGACAAGACAAGAAAGACAAGGAACGATTTGGACCTGACTGCGTGTTGATTATGAATAATTCTAGACGGAGTGGTCCTCCATATCAATGGCCGGCGACCGAGGCCGTTGGTTCTCAGTGATCGTTTGGTCAATGTATCCCCTCCCATGTCGACCATGCTCGCGCGTGTCGTTGATTGATGCCGAAGGTGTGACAAAACCCCCCAAAATTCGCCCTTGTCAAACGTGATATTCCAAAATGTGGTATTCCTTTAAACGCCGTTCCATGCAATGCCGATGCTTTCGAATCGTCATGATATCCGTACAAGTGAAATGCGAGCCCGACCTGTCCCAGGGCTGTATCGCCGTAATAGCTTCAAAGAATAAAATAAAAAATAGATAAGGACTGTTGATGAGCCCAGACATGTTAATTCCTTTGGTGTTTTTTTTGTATGCTGTTTCTTGGCGTTGTTGTTTATCGCTTCTCGTAGTATTCAATGGCCTTTTCGAGCTCATTGAGGCTGGAGCGGTCTCCGTACATGTTCATGAGGGCCTCGTTGCGCTCCTTCATGGCATTGGTCTCACGCTCCATGGCCTCAATCTGGGCCAGACGTCGGGTGTTGGACATCTGGAGCCAGGTTTTGACGCCGTATCCGACGACCATAACGGCCGCGACGGGCTTGAACCTGGGGGTTTTAGGTCAGCATGGCTGGGTGTAAGTTGTGGACAAGAGACCTACCAGCCAAAAGACATCCTCCTTTGGGGACGCAGGTGAGGGACAATGTTAGGGTGGATACGGGCAGCTGTGGAAAAGGTCTGTCGAGGAACGCGCATCATGGTGAAGGAAGAGGAGGAGGAAGTAAAAGTTTAGAGTCTATGAATGCTGGTGTTGTCTTAGCGATAACGGTAAATGTAATCCGTAGATTAAGTAAGTAGCTAGGTCTATTGAGGGGAGGAGCCACGAAAATGTTGGGGGTGGGCAAGGCATTAATATAACTCGAGGTTCTCCGTACCCAGTCAGTTTCGGTTATGTATTGAGTTAACCCAACTCTAGAGGTGGCTCGGCTGACACTGATGATCGAACCACGGCATGGCGAAGGGCGGCCCTGGGCGGATGCCGTTGGGTGGAGCAGGTGAGGTGAGGGTGTGGGGCGGGGGTGTGAGTGCGGGAGGCCGATCAAGTGCCTGGTAGTTACTCCGTACAGAAGGGTTCGCCTGGAGAATTAGGGGGAAAACCTAGAATTCCCTCCAGGTGGGGAACTTCCATGGTGTGGCACGATGCGGGATGGGCGGTCGATTTGATGGCGGGGTTGGGGAGAGATTGGGGCTGGGATTGGATGGTTTGGGGGCATTTCACATTCATGAAGCTTGTGCATGTCGGTCAAGTTTGCTGCTCACACCGAGGCAACCTGGGAATAATAGTAAGAGAGCGTGTTCACATACGTGATGATGCTATTGAATAGGCCGACCAGAAGAGTCCAGCAG